>CANUEX010048158.1:0-106239 GCA_948099535.1 Jatropha multifida
TAATAGATTAGAACTTTTTAAATATTAAAATCTGTGATTGAAAGCTTTGTATAAAGCTTATTTATAAGGATTTTCAAGCACCCATCTTGTGTGAGAGTAAGTCTTGTAAGTTTGCTAGTTCTTTAGAAAAACTAGGTTTAAATTTTCTAGTTCTTTGACAAAAACTAGAGGTTAAGTTTTGCTTGTTCTTTGCAAAAACAAGTTAAGTTTTCTAGTTCTTTAGAAAAACTAGTGGGATTAAGTTTTCTAATTCTTTAACAAAAACTAGAAGGTAAGTTTACAAGTTCTTTGTAAAAACTTGTCGGACATGGGTAGTGCTAAGTGTTAGGACTATTTCCATTGTAATAGGCTTTACTCTTGCCCTTGAAAAGAGTTAAATAGTGGAGGATCTCAAGATGGTTTCTTGAGGAGTGGATGTAGGCGTGAGAAGTGCCGAACCACTATAATTCTTAGTGTTTGATTTTCTCCTCTTATCTTTTTTATATTGCATGTCTCTTCACACTCACACACTTTAAATATAATGACATGTTGTTATCTTATGATCTGAGTTGTTGATACTTTAACATGGATTCTGTTTCAAACTAAAATCGCTCCTGAGTTGTAAAGTTGCTCAGTTTAGTGAGCTATTTTTAGACCTGTTAATTGATTAAGTGTCATAGATGATCTTTTGCTTATGTGAGTTATATAGTAGAATTATCTAAATACTTTTGTGCTTCTACTGTGTTTTAAAAAGGTCTTTAAATTCTAAATTTGTTATACAACACAATTCACCCCCCCTCTTGTGCATAGCCTATTGGCACCTACAATGTGAATAAAAGAAAATGTGGTATTTTCTCTAATACACTTGTCTTCCCTTTTCTTAATTTAAATGATGATTCACTTGGTATTTTTTTATGATTGATTTCAAACAATTATTATATTGATTGAAAGAAAAATATGAAAGGAAGAAATTAACTTGAAAATGTAAAAGGGAGAAAATCAAATTTGAAATGAAAGTGTGAATCAGTGAAAATGTGATCACTTCTTTAATACATCTGTCTCCCATTCATTAATTAGAGATTGAATTATTTGCTATCTCATAACAAATAATAGAAAGAAGAAAATAGAATGGGAAAGCTACGTCTGAACTGAAAATATGAACAGGTGAAAAAAAAAAATATTTACTTCTTTAGTACACTTATTTTCATAATTTAGAAGGCCGAATTGTGTATTGTGTTGTGCAAATATTAAGCTACCACTTGTAAGAATAAAATTTTTATTTTATTCCCTTTAGTTACTTTGGTTAAGTAATAGTTTAGATGCCCTTTTTGGTCATTTCGTATTTTTATTACGTAAACTCATTTGATTTAGAGTTTTATTCATTTAATTCTTAGATTTTCTTATTAAGATATATATATATATATATATATATATATATGCAGATCCTGATGCTTTTAAAATTGTAGAAACTGATGCTTCTGAACTTGGCTATAGAGGAATTTTAAAGCAGAAGAAAGATGGAGCAGAACAGATAGTCCAATGCACTTCGGCCCATTGGAATGATACCCAAAAGAACTATTCCACCATTAAAAAAGAAATTCTTTCTGTTGTCCTTTGCATTTCAAAATTCCAGGGTGATTTATTAAATCAAAAATTTCTTCTATGAATTGATTGCAAGGCTGCAAAAGATGTTTTACAAAAAGTTGTGGAAAATATTGCTTTAAAGCAAATCTTTGCCAGATGGCAAGCAATATTATATATATATGTATATATATATATATATATATTTTTTTTGTGCATTTATGTTACTAAACATCTAACAGTTTTATGATTTTCTATACTCGTCCCTTTAATACCTTACAAATTTTATTTCCTTATATTTAGTAAATTTTAAAAGTGGACCCCCAATAAAATTAGAAAAGGACTCGATTAAAATTATTTTATGAAATGTTTCAATTTTCAAAATCTGGGTATTACAATATACGTATTCCTTTAAGCAACTTACATAATAAGTTATCATATATCAACAATTTGCCGGTAACTTGTATTACAAGTAATCAATCATTACAGTTGTGTTAATAATATTTTATCCATTAGTCTAGATAATTAGGCCTTAATAGTGACTTAGAAACAAACAGAAACAGAACATGCAACAGAACGGTGTTTGATAATAATTAGACTAATATTAGCTAATTAGTCTTTTAACAGAAAACTTAAAAAGTTGATGGGTGTCAAAACCATTAGAAATAGTTCTTGCTCTCTTGAGCCTATGTGATTTATAGAAATGGTGAGAATGGTCGAACCCTAAAGACTAATTCTGTCTAATTAGTTGATGACCAAATTAAACAATAAATTAAAAAGGGGGGTTGATTATCAAGAAAGTTTAGTAAAAAAAAAATTTGATTTCTTGTAATTGAATTTGGTTGCATGAAAGAGGAGAAGCCCTAGCACATGTTCTTTTGTATTGGATAATGCCTCCTAATATGAAAATCATGATTTTGGTAAGTGGTTTTTAAACCTTATTTACTTAAAAGTGAGATTTTCAATGTATGTGGATTAAAGAGGCTTTATGGCCTATATATGAGTGTGTGCTTTGCCTTTTTCCATTCCTTTAAAAGCATACTAGTTATTATCAAAAGAGTGCTACGAGTGAACTTATGAGTATGATTCCATGCAAATAATTGAGCTACTTCTCTAGTTATGACTTTATGGAATGTTACACGGGCATGAGTAATATCATATGGAATGAGAATTGATTTGTTAAATATGATTTATGAGTAATTATACAAAGGTTGATTCATGTGCTAGATCTTATCATGAGATTTAAATGCTTGAATCATAGTATGATCTTATGATATGATAATGATAATTAAAGGCTTTTGCGAAATGATTTGCATGTATAATGAGAAAATATAACTTTATTGTCCTAGTAAACTTGGTAGGTGTCAGAGTAAAATGGAGGAGTCTCATGCCATAAAATATTACTATAGTATTGTTATATGGATAACTAAGGTAGTTCTAACATATGACACTTGGTGCCCTTTTCTTGAGTTGACAAGTCCTCTATTTCTATTAAGGTTTTTGAAGCTTTTTTTTTTCTTTGTTCCTTTATCTACTTCATTTGTCCTACTAAGTGTTGATTAAGAAAGCATAAAGTATCATGACTTGAATTAGTAAAATGCATATAAGTTAAAGAACTCCTACAAATGCTTGATTTCAAATTAGACTTTTATTTGACTTTTATGGATATGCTTTAATACAGTTAATGATTTTTCTATCATATAAACCTCTTTCTAAATGTTAGACAAATAATTTTTACTTTTCCTTTACTTTTGAATATCTATGTATGGTATTTTATTTTATCTTAGGTTTATGAGTACCACTAGACTTTATGCTTAGCGTGTTGATTGTATCACACGCAGATTGTAGATATAGAGATTCCTTATTAGAAGCAAGATCATACATCAGAGATGAAGATTTCATTTTGGTAGTTTAAGTTCTCTTGGTATTATTAATTATACATTTATATTCATGGTTTTTTAACTTAATTTTTGAGCTTTGAATTTCATTAAAAAGAAAGTGTTGTAATTGTAAAATAAGGAAGAAGAAGAAGTGCAGGAATTATATTCTATTGTTCAAGTGATGATATTTTACAAAATGTATGGCTTTGTTATATATAAAGATACAAGGAAATATAAAAACTAAATGATAAAAATTAATTACAAAAAAATAGCAAAAAGATAAGAAGGAATAGCTAATACAAGTAACAGACTAACAACTAGCATAAAGATATTTATCCGTTAATAGTAATAACTAAGACTAGATGTATGGTTGGTTGTGTTTGGTATGGATTTGGATAGATTACTTTGCATGATTTGTGAATGAAAACAATGATATCTTGATGATGTTGAGAATCTATATAGATACATAAAAGTTGAAACAAAGAGAATATTTGAGGTGTATTGAGCGTTCTATTTTTCTTTTTTTAGAAAAATTTTGAATATTTTCTTTATTTTTTTCGCATTGATTGGTCAATTTAATTAATTTAGCTTTTTCAATATAATATTTAATATATAATAATGAAATCTAATCTAATCTAATTTTTAACTTTTGAATGAACCTAAAATCTAGCTACAATTGATTTAAACATGTTGCTGTCATATATAACTTCTACTCACTGTAAACTCATGAGCCTCACACAATCTTTTTCTTCCATCACACTATTCCTTTTCCTTTTACACTTGTTTTGCTTTCTGCATGTCTTTTATCAAGATTCAAAGTTTGTCAAGAATGGAGCTAGAGAGGTTTTGGCAATGTTCATTTTTCAATGATCGTCGCATATTGTTTATTGATTATTTTTAACTTTAGTTATTTTCCTATATTTTTTATTTAATTTTAATTTTTTTTGGAATTTTTGCTTTGGTTATGCTTAAAGACACAAGTGCTTAGAAATTAAGCTTTTTTATGTACGCATATATACATTAGTGATATTTAATGCTATGTAAATCATGCAGGTTAGGCATGGCCATGGTTCAATTTTAAATCAAAATCGAACCGAAACTGAACCAATCAAAATTAGAATCGAACCGTGGTCAACAGTTCAAGGTTCCAAACTATAACTGAAATCAACGATTTAAGGTTCGGTTATAGTTTCTTATATTTAGAAATTAAAATCGGCGGTTTTGGTTTGAAATCATAGGAAAAAAAAGAAAATATCACACTTCACATATGATTTTTAATTATTAAATTAATTTTATTTTTTTATCATTAAATGCAGTAATTTTACCATCATCTTAAAAATTATTAATATAAATATAACTTATAAATTATAAGTTGAAAAAGAGACAAAAAAAATTATTATTCATCTAATTATTTTTAATTCAAATCTTATATGATATAGATATATATGCATCATCAACGAAAACATCTGGTGATAACAATGATTAATATGAATGAGTTATTTCATTTTTTTTCTTAAATAAATGTGAGAAAATTATATGACTATGATTTCTCTATATTCTAATTAAGAGGATATGTAGTCAATATAATTTGAAAAAATATATATAAATTGAATATAATTCTATTTTTTGACATGTCTCTCAATTTAAATTTATAAAAATTAAATAATATTAAAGAATTTTAAATTTATGTTTTGTGTAGTATAATTTTTTAATAAATTTAAAACTATTAATTTACCCTTTTAGTCTTTATTTAATTTAATATTATTATTTGTTATTAACTTTCTTATTTAGCTAAAAAACTAAAAAGGTTAAAAAAATTAATCTAAATTCAATTCCAAACCGGAATTGAACCGAAACAGGTGGTTTTAAAATCATCTAAAAGCTCCGGTTCCACCTTTTCTAAGACCGAAACCGGCAGTTTTAGAACCGAAATCGACGATTCTGAAACTGTGGCCATGAATTACTAATGCAGGTTTCTCCTCGAGAGGCATACAAAATGAACCAAAGGCTTTAAAACCAGTTCTAGTGATTATCGGTTGCAGGTAAGGTTTGTGAATTATAATCTTATTTCAATAGTTAGGAGATGTTTGAGTTACTATTGCAGAATTAATAGACGTTTGGATCTATATTAGAGAAATTTTATTTTGACATTAAAATTTGTTAACATTTTGTTTTGTTAACCGAAAAGGATTACTACACTTACTATCGCTAGCTTAGTGTTTATCTACTCTCTAATTTAAATTTTAATGAATGTTGTTGTTTTAATTTTTTTTGTGGCTCCATGTAGATGTTACTAAAGTACGTACTGAGCTTCAATTTACAATTCAAAGAGTACAAGCGATGACAACACCTAATGGGAAGGTTGTAGATCTGTTCTTCATCACATATAGCATGTAAGATAGCATGTAAGTTTTGTATTTGACTCCTAAGAATTTACTTGAGTTTAATTCTTATGAGTACTAACTATTGATTGCATTACTATTGCTGCTAAGTTTTTTTCTTTTTCTTTTTTCTTGCAAATTCTAATGATTCTTGCTATCCGTTGATAGAATGGTAGGTGGTGTTTTTATTTGTTGTTCCAGTACTGTCTTTTGCATTACGATCTATTCAAAATTCTTCTTATTTTCAGTTATGGTCTGGTTACAATTTTTCTTTTATTGTTCCTCGATATATTTTCTATGAGTGATTCTGACAAAAAAGAAGAAGAAAAGAAACTGCCCAAGGTATGTAAACTCGAGATATTTTAGTCTTTTCAATGAAAATTTATGTATTATATTGTTCAACAAATTAACTCATTAGTATCATTTTTGTTATTTTACTAATAAAGATGACATGTTTTTCCCCCATATCAACCGTGAAAGGCAAAAAAGCTTGTACAAATTAACACATCACTGCTTTTGAAACCTAATACAATTTAATTATCTAACCTAAATTGTTTAGATTATGTACTCTAAAATCATGATGTACAAGCTTATTTAAAGATCAATTTTCTTTCACTTATATTTTGTGTCTTTTAATTGTCGATTGAATATTTAATGATCTAAAATTATATTATCATTAATAGCATATTTAATTCTTTATTAAAAAATATATAATCTCTTTAAATAACCTAAAGAGTCTTTTAATATCCTTAATATCTCCAGTTAGTTTTAAATAAATCTTTAAATATCTTCATAGTTAATAGTACTAAAATCTATTTCAATCCCTATTTAATAGTACTGAAATCTCATAAATTACAATCAATTCATTCAATATTTTTCTTTTTAAAGAATAAATTTCCACATGTAATTTCTTTACAAAGTACAATATTAAATTAATTTTTCATATGCGTTGTCCATGAAACATACTTCACTCTAGTTGAGTTATTAAGACTCTTTGTAGTTTGATTGATTGCCAATTAGGATGCCATATGGATTGAAAAAAAAAGCAGACCATGTGAAAAGACCTAAGTATCCTCTATCTTCTTCTCCTCTCCCTCTCACTTGAAAGCTTATCCAATCGACCCGGTTGCAATTTTTTTCTTTTAGATCCAATCATTTTGTCTTCTCTGATCACAATCTTTTAACTCTATATTGACCTGCAGTAGCTAATTTTTATGTCTTTTCCTTCAGTTGCTCCTCCTTTGCCTCTTTTTATCTCGCACCTCCTTTTTCTTGATTGCATAGTACCTTTAATTTCATTTCTTCTTCTTTTTTCCTCTTTTCAGAAGTAAATTACATCTTTTCTTGTGATAATTCGTATCATAGGCAAAGTAGCTATTCCCATTTTCTTGCTTTTATTTGTGAATCAATATGTTTTTATTGTGAATTCAATATGCTATCAATATTATCATTGATAGCATATTTAATTCTTTATTAAAAAAATATATAATCTCTTTAAATAAGCTAAAGAGTCTTTTAATATCCTTAATATCTCCAGTTAGTTTTAAATAAATCTTTAAATATCTTTATAGTTAATAGTACTAAAATCTATTTCTATCCCTGTTTAATAGTACTAAAATATCATAAATTATAATCAATTCATTTAATATTTTTCTTTTTAAAGACCAAATTTCCACATGTAATTTCTTTACAAAGTACAATATTAAATTAATTTTTCATGTGCGTTGTCCATGAAACATACTTCACTCTAGTTGAATTATTAAGACTCTTTGTAGGTTGGATGTTGAGATAGTATAGGATAATAGAAGTGCTATCCTTTGTTCTAGTTTTTTGTTAAAACCAGTTTTTAAGAGAAATTCTTCCAATTTTTTAAAAAATTTCCTAAATATTCTCTGAGCAATTATGAGTTTGTTGGCATGTGATTTTTTAAAGCATATATGATGTTAGGATGTTTAGTTCTAGTTTGATTTCAATATCTTAGTATAATGCCTTTCGCATGAAATATGACATCCATTACCTAATCCTTTGAGATTAAGTAAGGGGTGTTACATTTATTGATTTAAAGTACCCTTGATAAGGTTGATAAGATTGAGCTAATCACAAAACAGATTGCTGCAACTGTGGAATTGATTACTGACATTCCTTTTGTAAATAGTTTCCTATTGTATCTATATTTCCTATTGTATTTGTATCCTATATATACTCATACAAGCCTATAGAATATATTGAGTTAAAAGATTTTCATGTACCATCATCTTTTATATGGTATCAGAGCAGTCTGTGCTCAATTAACCCTAGTTTCTCATCTTCTTCTGTTCTGATCACTATTATCGCTGGCATCATGACTGAACCAAGCCTTATCTCCTCCACCTCTCCAATGTTGCCCACTTCCCAATCTGAGCTTGCATCTTCTTTGTCTTTGCCCCAAGTCAATACATTGATTCAGATTCCTAATATCACACCATATATTGCCATTAAACTTACATCTTCCAATTACCTACTGTGGGAGGCACAAATATTGCCACTAATCCATGGGTACAAACTCACTCATCATATTGATGGCACCTTACTTGAACCCCCACGATTACTGACTAATGATGAACCAAATCCCGAATACACTCACTGGTTTGCATAAGACCAAATAGTCAAAAGCTGGATTAGTAGTTCCATCTCTGAATCAATGATGCATCAAATTCTTCGATGCCCTACTACCAAATCTGCTTGCAATAAACTTGCAACTCTATATTCGAAGGGAGCTAAGACCAAAGTTCAGCAGCTTCGAAAAGAATTAAAGAATCTTAGGCGAGGAACTGATAATATTGACACATATATGAAGGGGGCTCGGTCCATTTTCGATCAATTAGAAGCTTTTCAGAGTCCAATTTCAGATGACATTCTTGTCTGTGATGCACTTGAAGGTCTGGGTTCTGAATACAGACCGTTCACTCGATCTATTGAGGCGAGGAACTCGCCAATTTCATTCGATGAATTGTATGCTTTACTGCTAAGTGAAGAAACCCAATTACGATTCGACAATCTGTCTATTGAATCTGCAGTACCTCCAACTGCACATTACGGTTCTGTAGGCCGTGGTGGTGGCCGTTCTCGAGGACGTGGTGGTCATTCTCATAATTTTGGTTATGGACGAAGTGGACAGTCTAATTCCTATTCTTATGCTGGACGAACTACTACCCAATCTGCTAGTTTAACTTACTTTAATTGTAATGTATCTGGACATGTCGCTCGCCAATGCCCTTCTCCAAGGTCTAATCCTCAAGCTCATACAGTAAAAGTCGGACCTACTTCTACATCTCAACACTGGACAGTTGACTCTGGCGCTAATTATCACTTGGTAGCTGATCTAGCACATCTTAAAAATCCAGTTTCTGCCAATGAAAACATAACCTTAACTATTGCAAATGGTAAAACCCTTCCCATTCTTTCTCATGGAAATTCTAACTTGTTCGTGAATGGTCGTACTTTTAAGCTCAATAATGTGCTTTATTCTCTTGCTATTGCTAATAACTTACTTTCTGTCTCTGGATTTACTATGCAAAATAACGCTTCAATCGAATTTTTCCCTGATGTTTATTTTGTGAAGGATATCCCCACGAGACAGGTACTTTACCAAGGCCGGAGTAAGGATGGGCTTTATCTCTTTCCCATGCAGTCTGTTTGTTCATTTTCCCTAAAGGTGTTTCCAGCTACAGTTTCTCTCTGGCATGAGCGCCTTACTCATGCAAATCTTAGAGTGGTTAATAAAGTCTTGCATTCAAATAATATTTCGTTTGCTTCTCAATGTTCTTTTCATTCTTGTCATGGTTGTAGTGTGAGCAAGTCTCACAGGTTGCCTTTTTCGAATTCTATTTACAATGCTTCGAAACCTTTGGAATTGATTTGTTCTGATGTTTGGGGGCCCTCACCTATTATTTCTATTGATGGTTATCGTTATTATGTTGTGTTTTATGACCATTTTAGCAAATACTCTTGGCTCTACTTTCTTAAACAAAAATCGGATGTATTGTCTGTCTTTATTCAGTTTTGTATTCTAGTTGAGAAGTATTTTGGATTGCAAATTAAAAATTTCCAATCAGATTGGGGTGGTGACTTTCAATCCTTAACAAAATATTTGAAGGAGAATGGTATAACTCAACGAATTTGATGTCCACATACACCTAAACAAAACGGTTGTGCAGAACGCAAACATCGCCATATAGTTGAGTTAGTTCATGCACTTTTACATAATGCATTTGTTCCTTATTCATACTGGACATATGCATTTGATACTGCCATATATACCATAAATCGACTACCAGCTACCTCGCATACTACTAAAAATTTCGACTTTGTCTACTGCCGAATCAGTCCATCTTCAATCTTCAGATTCTTCATTGGCATTACCTCCAATCGACATTGAGCTAAATACTGTTGTTGATCCATCTGATTTATGTGAGCCAATTGCTCCTGTCAAGACACATCAAATGCTCACAAGATAGCAAACGGGTTCTCTCAAACCTCGAGTTCCCTAGTCACCGCAAGCTCATCAAGTGAGTACTATCTCTTCAATTCCCACGTGTTATACTCAAGCAATGAAGAGTCCACACTGGCGAGAAGCAATGATAATTGAACTAAATGCTTTGCTTCAAACACGAACATGGGATCTTGTACCTCGTCACCAGGCATAAAATGTGGTTGGTTGTAAGTGGGTGTTTCACATTAAAGAAAAGGCAGATGGGAGTCTAGATCATTATAAAATGAGACTCATTGCTAAGGGCTTTCACCAACGCTCGGGAATTGATTACGTTGAGACATTTTCCCCTGTTATAAAGCCAACTATAGTTTTTTTGATTCTTTCTATTGCGATTTCTAAAGGTTGGCTTATTAAGCAATTGGATGTTTCCAATGCTTTCTTACATGGTGACTTAGATATTGAAGTTTTTATGGAGTAGCCCCCAGGCTTTCAAGATCTCTCTAAGCCGAATCATGTGGGCCGATTGCGCCACTCTCTTTATGGATTACGTCAAGCTCCTTGTCAATGGTATAAGAGGTTATTCTCTGCCTTAATAACTCAAGGTTTTTGGATGTCTAGAACGGATTCATCTTTGTTTGTTCTTGTCAAGCATAATGTTGTGGTTTTTGTTCTTGTTTATGTGGACGACATAATTATGACTGGATCTGACGCACAACTCATTGCTACACTTATTAAGTCTTTGCAATCTGAATTTGCTGTTAAAGATTTTGAAAAGCTGGATTATTTCTTAGGCATGGAAGCACGATGGTTGCCTAATGGTCTCTTGTTGACGCAGCAGAAGCATATAACATATTTGCTTTCTAAAGCAAAAATGTCTGAATGCAAAGGGATTTCCACAACATTTAGCACCAAAGATAAAGCAACATCACAGGGTACTTTGTTTGCCAATCCTACTCTATACTGAACTATTGTTGGTGGCCTTCAGTATCTTAGCTTAACATGGCCAGAGGTTTGCTTTTCGGTACACAAAGTATCTCAATTCATGCATGCACCTACTGAGGCAAACTGGTCATTTGTTAAAAGAATTTTGCGTTACTTAAAAGCAACTTCTAGTTTCAGCTTATTCCTATCCAAGTCGCCGAACACGCATTTGAATATATACTCCGATGCTGATTGAGCGAGTAGTGAGGATGATAGAAAATCAACTTTTGGTTTTGTAATCTTTATGGCTAAAAATTTGATTTCTTGGAACTCCAAAAAGCAGCAAACGGTAGCTAAATCTTCCCCTGAGGCCAAATATTGTGCCATAGGCCTTGCTATAACAGAACTCATATGGATTCAGTCTTTACTACGAGATATTGGTTATGTTTCATCTACAGTACCTAATCTATGGTGTGATAATATAGGTGCCACTTATCTCTCGGCAAATCCAGTTTTCCATGCAAGGTCGAAGCAACTAGAGGATATTTTCACTTCGTCCGGGACAAAGTACAAAAGAAAGAGGTTTAAGTTCAATTTATCTGCTCCAAAGATCAGTTAGCTGATATTTTGACTAAGCCTCTATCTAAGCTTCGACACAAAGCTTTGCTGCAGCAATTATTAATTCGACCTTCAGCTGTTGATGCTCGAATTGAGGGGGCCTGATAAGGTTGATAAGATTAAGCTAATCACAAAACAGATTGCTACAATTGTGGAATTGATTATTGACATTCCTTTTGTAAATAGTTTCCTATTGTATTTGTACCCTATATATACTCATACAAGCCTACAGAATATATTGAGTTAAAAGATTTTCATGTACCATCATCTTCTATAACCCTATCCACATGTGGATCATTTTTTTTTTTATCTAACTCAACTCATCAAATGCATGAATCCGTGGATTATGGATGGATTCGATTGGATATGAGTTTAGCACAAACTCATAGATAAAATAAATGATAAACAACAAAAGTAAGTTTAAATAGCACACAACTAATTAAGGAGTGAACAACAAAATTATATATATTTAGAAACATAATTATATAACAAGTTTTGCCAAGGGATAATTGCAATTTTGGTGTGTGAACTTTTCTAAACTTTCTATTTTGGTGTGTAAACGGAAAAATTTACAATTGATAAATCAAATTCTAAATTTTTAACAATTAAGTGAATGTTGAACACATGGACAGTCGGAAGTCCCTATAGGATGACCGAACCCCATATTGTCAATTGTGTGTTATTGATTGATTGCCAATTAGGATGCCATATGGATTGAAAAAAAAAGCAGACCATGTGAAAAGACCTAAGTATCCTCTATCTTCTTCTCCTCTCCCTCTCACTTGAAAGCTCATCCAATCGACCCAGCTGTAATTTTTTTCTTTTACATCCAATCATTTTGTCTTCTTTGATCACAATCTTTTAACTCTATATTGACCGACAGTAGCTAATTTTTACGTCATTTTCCTTCAGTTGCTCCTCCTTTGCCTCTTTTTATCTCTCACCTCCTTTTTCTTGATTGCATAGTACCTTCAATTTCATTTCTTCTTCTTTTTTCCTCTTTTCAGAAGTAAATTACATCTTTTCTTGTGATAGTTCCTATCATGGGCAAAGTAGCTATTCCCATTTTCTTGCTTTTATTTTTGAATCAATATGTTTTTATTGTGAATTCAATATGCTATCAATATTATCATTGATGGCATATTTAATTCTTTATTAAAAAATATATAATCTCTTTAAATAACCTAAAGAGTCTGTTAATATCTTTAATATCTCCAGTTAGTTTCAAATAAATATTTAAATATCTTTATAGTTAATAGCATTAAAATCTATTTCTATCCCTATTTAATGGTACTAAAATCTCTTAAATTACAATCAATTCATTCAATATTTTTCTTTTTAAAGAATAAATTTCCACCTGGAATTTCTTTTCAAAGTACAATATTAAATTAATTTTTCATGTGCGTTGTCCACGAAACATACTTCACTCTAGTTGAGTTATTAAGACTCTTTGTAGTTTGGATATTGAGAGAGTATAGGATAATAGAAGTGTTGTCCTTTGTTCTAGGTTTTTTTGTTAAAACCAGCTTTTAAGAGAAATTCTTGCAATTTTTTAAAAAATTTCCTAAATATTCTCTGAGCAATTATGAGTTTGCTAGCATGTGATTTTTTAAAGCATATATGATTTTAGGATGTTTAGTTCTAGTTTGACTTCAGTATCTTAGTATAATGCCTTTCGCATGAAATATGACATCCATTACCTAATCCCTTGAGATTAAGTAAGGGGTGTTACATTTATTGATTTAAAGTACCCTATCCACATGTGGATCATTTTTTTTTTTTACCTAATTCAACTCATCAAATGCATGAATCCGTGGATTATGGATGGATTGGATTGGATATGAGTTTAACATAAACTCATAGATCAAATAAATGATAAATAATAAAAGTAAGTTTAAATAGAACACAACTAATTAAGAGGAGTGAACAATGAAATTATACATATTTAGAAACATAATTATATAACAAGTTTCACAAAGGGATAATTGCAATTTTGGTGTATGAACTTTTTTAAACTTTCTATTTTGGTGTGTAAACGGAAAAAGTTTACAATTTGATAAATCAAATTCTAAATTTTTAACAATTAAGTGAATGTTGAACACGTGGACAGCCAAAAGTTCCTATAGGACGATCGGGCCCCATATTGTCAATTGTGTGTTATTGATTGATTGCCAATTAGGATGCTGTATGGATTGAAAAAAAAAAGTAGACGATGCGAAAAGACCTAAGTATCCTCTATCTTCTTCTCCTGTCCCTCTCACTTGACAGCTCATCCAATCGACCCAGTTGCAATTTTTTTCTTTTAGATCCAATCATTTTGTCTTCTCTGATCACAATCTTTTAACTCTATATTGACCAGCAGTAGCTAATTTTTACGTCTTTTTCCTTCAGTTGCTCCTCCTTTGCCTCTTTTTATCTCTCACCTCCTTTTTCTTGATTGCATAGTATCTTCAATTTTATTTCTTCTTCTTTTTTCCTCTTTTCAGAAGTAAATTACATATTTTCTTGTGATAGTTTCTATCATGGGCAAAGTAGTTATTCCCATTTTCTTGCTTTTATTTGTGAATCAATATGTTTTTATTTTGCTTCTTCCCAATCCTTATTCTATTAAAAATTAAAGTTCGATACTTACTGGTTTGTTTCAGATGAGAAAAGATTACTCTTTTAGAATTTTAAAGACTCATCTTTAGATTTACAGGACCCTTCAAGTAATCTCCACCATCTTTTAACCTCTCTAACACTGCCCTCGTAGCTTTTTAATTCTCCCCCATCTTTTTAGAATTTAGAGACTCATCTTCAAATTCCTAAAAACCATATATTCAAAATTCCCACTACATCTTTAATTCTTGAAAAATCAAGTGGCCCATATTGAAGACAGCCTATGCTACAGCAGTCTAGTCCAATAACTTACGGCTTTTTTGGAGGCTTTTTCCAATGAGAATGATTGCATTTTGAGTGACTGAATTGCGCATCAAGGTTGAGGTGAGGGAGGAGATTCGGTTGCAAAGCGAGCTCCGTTCAAGGATTGTTTAAGGTTTCAAATTGTTGAGAGAGAAAGAGTCATAGTTTGGCATTTTTTTTAGTTTGGTTTAGAATTTGAAATCTAGTTTGTTATTGATTTGGGAATTGAAATCTCCATATCTATTTCTAGGATTTTCCTTTTAATCATCGTTTGAGAGAGATAGAAATCTAGTTTATTATTGATTTTGGAATTGAAATCTTTATATTTATTTCTAAGATTTTCCTTTTAATGATCATTTGAGAGAGAGAGAGAGAGAGAGAGAGAGAGAGAGAGAGAGAGAGAGAGAGAGAGAGAGAGAGAGAGAGAGAAGAGGGAGAGATAGAGGAGTAATCGGGTTATTTTACGATTACAATGCATTTAATGTACATGACTTCCTAGTTGGCATCTAGTCAGCAACACATAAGTTATAATGTGGGGCTCGACCATCCTACAGGGATTTTCGGCTGTCCACTTGTATAAAATTTACTCAATTGTTAAAAATTTAGAAGTTGATTCACTAAATTATAAACTTTTTTCGTCCATATACTAAAATGGAATTTTTTTTAAAATTTCATACATCAAAATTGCAATTATCCCTTTTGCAAAACACAATATATTTAAAAACTAAATTTCTTAATAATAATAATAATATTGAAATATTAAATTTCTTAATAATAAATACAACCATCAAAATTAAAAATACGTAGTAACATAATTATATAATATGTTGGGAAAATTATAATTATACCCCCAAGTTTTAACCTAACTAACTACTCTACCCTTGTATTTTAGAAATTAAACTATCATACACCTATATTTTAGGTCCATTATATAGTAATCTTCTTCCATCAATTTTTCTCAATTTCGGAAGTTAAAACCTTATGCAATTATAAGTATAACCTTAACTTATAATAAAACAAAATAAAAAAACACGAGGGAAAAAAAGGGAACACAAACCTTCATTCTTCTTTCATCATTGTCGACTGTTTTGAAAGAAAAATGAAAGTCTAGAAGTGAATACTCGCAAGTATTTTCATGGATTAGAGGAAAGGGGTCATAGTGCGAACCCTTTCTCAAGTAGCGTTGTTGTGGTGGAGAAGAAAGAGACTGCTGGAAACGATTGGTAGTCTCTACCAAAGAGGTAGAAGTACAACATTTTTTTTTTATTATTTTGTAGAAATCATTTTGATTTAGTAGAAATCGATTTTTTCAATGCAATATAGATACTTAGGGTCGCATTGTTTTTATATTTGGTGGAATGTGAGTAGTTGTATGGTAGGGTTTAACTCAATGATGCCCCTTTTTTTGAAATAATAGAATGGCAGGGCAGGAGTTGTATGATTTCTATATCAAATATGAGGGGCATGAAGCAAGCATTTTGAATGTAGATAGAGACGAATACTTATACCTACAATTGGTTAAAGATATATATTCAATGTTCGATATTCAACATAATTTCATAGATATTAAGTTTGGGGTGAATTTTCTTATTGAATTTGATGCTGATTTGATGTGCATGTTCGCTTTGTATGATTCTTTTCGTGAGGTGCATCTTGTTGTAACCGGTAGAGATGTTCAACCAATTTCCATGGAGAAACTTGATGATGGTTCTAGTGTGGAAGAAGTATTTCCAAATGTCAATGTGCATTCCAATGGAGAAGAAGATGTGTAATCACATCCTATTTCTTTAAAAATGGGAGGAAAGGCAAGTAATGCAAATGTGGAATTTGGAGAAAATTTGACAGTTAATGCTCAAGTGGGGGGGAATGCAACTAATGCAAATGTGGAAATTGGAGAAAATCTGCTAATTGATGCTGAAGTGGAGGGGAATGCAAATGTGGAAGATGGGGAAAGTCTGACAGTTGATGCTGAAGTTGGGGGCAATGCAAATATGGTAGATTTGGAATTTGAGGAAAATGCGTCTATGTGTGTTGAAGCTGAAGTTGGTGGAACTATTAATGTTAATCCTATAATTGATGCAAATGTGCAAATTGATGATGTGATTGGTGTGAATGTAGAAAATGATGTTGGAATTGGGAGAATTCAAACTGAGGCAAGCTTAGAGAATGAAGAGCGAAGTGTTCACACTAATGCAAATGTTGAAATAGATAGGGGTCAAGGAAATGGGGGTGGCTATATTTATGGTTCTAGCATATGGGATAATATAGGGGCAGAATCACCTATGTATGACATGTGTAGGCCAACTATAAGAGGAAGAAGGAGGGGTTCAGGGAGGGTTAAAGGGAGGGGTGATGAGAGGAGTGGTTGTAGAAGTGTTGGGAGAGGAAGGCATCTTGGCTTAACAGGGAGAGTAAGAAGAGTTTCAACTTTTAAAGCTCAAAACAATGTTGGGAATGCCTCAACAAATGAGGAAAATACTCCTATTATGACTTATTTATTTAGAAGATTAAGATCAAACCTGAATCATGTACAAACACCAATACAAGATGAGGAGCAGAATAGTGATAGTTCAAATGAAGATTATGTAGGCTTTTCTGATAGTGACGATGACGATGCAGAGCGGTTTCCATCTGACTTTATAATTCTTGAACTTGGTATTGGAGGATCTAGTGGACATGGGAGCAAGATATTGATGATGACAATGACAGTTTGAGCAGTATGAATTCAAGAGATGATGAAAGGCCTCTTACTATCTCATATGAATCAGATTTGGAGGAAGATGATGGAAATAGGATAAAAAAAGGCGGAAGGCCGACCCTTTCAAAAACACATGCTAATGTATTCCAAAATCCAAATGATGGAGTTATTAAATTTGAAGTGGGTCAAGTATTTTCAAGTGTTGATGTGTTAAGAGATGTATTAAGGGACTATGCAGTTAAAGGAGGATATGTGATTAAGTGGATTAGGAGTCAACCTGATAAAGTGACTGTGAAATGCAACAATGGAGGTTGTAGTTGGAGATGTCATGCTTCTTGCTTGAGTGATGAAGTAACTTTCATGGTTAAAACACTACAAAATGAGCATCAATGTGTACGGCCATTTGGGAATAAGAACCCAAATGCGAACACAAGATGGGTGAAGAAGAAGTTGCAAGAAGAACTTGAGATAGATCCTGGCATCAATTATGAATTAATGGTTGGGAAGTTGTCTAGAAAATGGGGTATCACTGTGCAACCATGGCAACTTTATAAGACTAAGGAACTAGCAAAAGAGGCAATAGATGATTCCCATTCTGAGAGTTATAATCACTTAAGAAGATATATTGCTGGTTTGATAAGTAGTAATTTGGGCACATTTGTTAAATTTGAGCCTAAAGCTAGAAACAATGAGGATGATCCAATTGTCTTTGGGATATTATTCATAAGCTACAAGGCACTAAAGGATGGGTTTTTAAAAGGGTGTAAGCCATTCATTGGTCTTGATGGGTGCCATTTAAAGGGGCCATATGAAAGGGTTTTATTGGCTACAATTACAATGGATGGTAATAAGGGGGTTCTGCCTTTGGCATTTGGAATTGTAAAGGCTGAATGCAGTGCATCATGAAGCTTTTTTTATGGATTGTCTCCATCAGTGCATAGGACCAAGATATCTAAACAAACCTTGGACCTTTATGTCAGATAGACAAAAAGTAAGTGGTTTAGAATTTTAATTATTTACTGGTTCATTTTTTTAATATATGCATGTGAATTCATCATTATCTTTGAGGTGTATGTTTGCTTATGTTCAATATAGTGGGCTCTTTTTTTAATATGTGCATGTGACTTTATATAAAAGGACTTCTAATTTTACATAAAAGGGCTTTTAATATGTGCATATGAATTCATGGTTGTGTGTTTGAGATGTATGTTTGCGTATATTGAACTAAGTGGGCTCATTTTTTGATATGTGCATATGAATTTAACATTCACTTTTAACATGTGCATGCGACTTTATCATTCAATTTTGATTTGTGTGCCTTTACTTGTGTTAAGCATAATGAACTCATTTTTTGATAATTGTTGACTGTGAAGCATGTGCATTCTTAACCATTAGTTCTGTCGGATGTGAATTGATGTTTTGAAATTAATACATTATTCTTATCAATTGTTTTTTATGGATGATGACTTTAATTGTTTATTAGATTATATTATTGAGTTTGATATTTTCTAGAATAATGTATTAATTTGACCAATGATAGTAAATATGCATACAAATAAAAACCATTATTTTGTCAGGGGTTAATTAATGCAGTGAAAAATTGGTTCCCATATGCAGTGCATAGATTTTGTTGTAGGTACATAGAACAAAATTTTAAAAAGGAATTTCCTGGTTTATTATTGAGAAAGGAATTTTGGGCATGTGCTAAAAGTACTTACTTCCAACAATTTAACTTGCATATGCCAAATATAAAAAACAAGTTGGATGGCAAACCTGCTGAATGGCTTTTAAAGATTCCACTCAATCAATGGTGTCGACATGCATTTAGGGCTGAGGGAAAGAGTGGCCATGTTAGTAACAACATGACAAAGTCTTTTAACAATTAGGTTGGTAAACTTAGATCCATGCCTATTGTGAACCTCCTAGATACTTTTAGGAAGAAGCGCATGGTTAGAATACATAAAAGGGCTGTAAAGGCATCATGTATGGAGGGCAAATTGACACCTAAAACTAAGAAGGATTTGAAGAACATTATAAGATAGAGTAGAAGGTGTAGATTATTACCAAGCAGCAATGATTTATTTGAGGTCAAAGAAGGACCATTCACTTTTGCTGTTGACCTAGAAAAGAAAGTATGTAGTTGTGCATGGTGGGAGAAGTTTGGTATGCCTTGTAAGTATGCCATGTTATGCATAGCTTATAAGAGAATAGACGTGGAACAATTTTGCCATCCATGCTTCACAGTGGAGAAATATGTTGAAGCATACTCAGGTCATATCTATCCTATGCCTGATGTTAATTATGAAGGTATTGAGGAGAATGAGAAGATAAAGCCTCTAGAGGTGAAAAAAAGGGTTGGTAAACCAAAAAATAGGAGGGTTAGGCAAGAAGATGAAGGTCGTCCTGTAACTGCAAGCACAAGGGCTACAACAGTTAGATGTAAACAATGCAACCAATTAGGCCACAGCAAGAGGACATGCAAATTTACTCCATCAAGCCAGCAGGTATTACTAAACACTCCAACATTTTACACTTAATTAACATCTACTTTTACTGATATTGATGCTATCTATTCACATTTGTAGTCACAAACACAAAGAGGAAGGGATCATGGTGCTTCTAGATCCAAAACAAGACAAAGAAGAAGGAGAAATGCAGAAACTATAGAAACTCCACAGTAGGACCTGCTGCACATTTCAAGACTATAAAAAGTTTAACTTTTGGAAACTTTTTAATATTTTGGCATTTTGGGATTTTGGAAATTTTTGTTATAGTGTAAGTGGTAGGTGGCATAAACTCCATAGATATTATATCCTGTATAAAAAAATATTTTATTCCTTCATATTAAAAGGAATTTGTGATCAGAAATCTAGAGGGAATGTTGTTCTAGATTTCTTATGGCAAATATGAAAAGTAACAATGTTCATGGATCAATGAAAGCTTCCATAATTGCTTTGTCAGCTTCATCTCAGTGTTGTTGTTTTCAGCAATTTTTTTTATTGTTACTTTCCATTTTCTGAATTTATAAACACATTATCATTTTAAACAAAATAGTCATTTCCTTGAGCACATTCAGTTCATTCATTACAAAATACTTATGAAATTTAATTGTCAACTACCATACCACTTAATCACTACCCACCAAACATTAAAGATTCAACTTCACAGTAGCTACCCTACCATAAACACTACACAAAGAACCCACAAAAACCCAACTATCCATTTAACCCTTCTTGCAAAGGAGAAATAGAACAATGATGAAATTCACTATAGTACAAATCAAGCACAAAACAAGAACAATCTTCATGTTCCCAATTAGAGAATTCAACCCATCCAACTTGCCATGAATCTGCCTATTTTCATCATTCTAGTGCACAACAACATCTTTCAGGTTAAGTAAATCTCTTATGATGTTGTTCCTTACATTCCTTGCAAAAGTTTCATCCTCCATTGAATCTCTAGCCATTATTGGCTCCCTAGAGCTCTCAACACACGATTCAATTGGCTTGCACCACCCAAGAAAACTTCTACACTCATTATTTTGACAAAAGTAATATGGCCTGTGCTTATTCTTGCTTGTCTCAGAAATTTTGATCCCAGCTCGCTTCCCACATTTGCATATCGTGTTCATAAGTCGACTCTCGTTTTTGCAATCGGTCGCACTAGCAACAGATATGCTCCTCCTTTCAGCCATTGCAAACCCTAATCCTATTTCTGTTTCTTAATTTTTCCCACCTTTTTCTCCTTCTCAAACATACTTTACCAATTTAAAGACATAATATAGTTATGTGAGGGGTACTTTTGCCATAGATTTCATTCTCTCTCGTTGGACAACTAATTATTTTGTTGACTTGCTCTGTGAAACTGAGAAAAATGGACAGAAGAAAATTACTGTTTAACGGACCTAAAATACAGATGTATGATACTTTAATTTCTAAAATACGAGGATAGAGTAATTAGTTAGGTCAAAACTTTTGATATTTACAACAATATATTCCAATCGTAATCTAAATACAGATGTATGATACTTTAATTTCTAAAATACAAGGATAGAGTATAATTATAATTTTTTCTAATATGTTTTAAATAATAATATATTCCAATAGTAATCTTTCAAGACAAGTTTTTATTTACGACAAAAAAAAAAATAAAAGAGAGTTAAGGCCTAATAAATATGTAAATAACAAACCAAATTTATAAATAATATTTATTTTAAAAATTATAAATCAAATTAAATTAACTTAATATTTAGATTTATCTAATGAGCTCATAATCCAACTTAACAAATCAAGTTGGATTAGATCAGGTTAATAAAAGAGAGTTAAGGCCTAATAAATATGTAAATAACAAATCAAATTTATAAATAATATTTATTTTAAAAATTATAAATCAAATTAAATTAACTTAATATTTAAATTTATCTAATGAGCTCATAATCCAACTTAACAAATCAGGTTGGATTAGATCAGGTTAGTACAGGCATGCACAACCCCATCAACAGCACAAAGTAAACTTTCAGGAGTTTAAATCGACTCGAAGACATCAAAGTCATTATGAAACTTTACGAGGGTAAAATCGTCTTTCGAGACAACAAAACCCTAGCCAGAGTGATATAAGACCTTTTAAAAACCTGGCTCCTTCTCCCTCCTTGGTTTAGCAATCACCGCTGCGTCTCAGTCAGTCGGAGCCCGATTCTCTCTGTACCACGCGAGTCACTATAATCCAAGATGGTAATTAGGGTTTCAAAGCTCATTTGCGCATGCCATACAGTTTGTTTAAGGATTTGCGAGTATTGTCCGCGTTTGTTTTTTTTGATAGATAATAGATTTGAATGTGGGTATGGATTCTAATGCAGTCTCTGGTGGCAAATGAGGAATTTCAGCACATTCTTCGTGTGCTCAACACTAATGTTGATGGGAAGCAGAAGATTATGTTTGCTTTGACCTCAATCAAAGGTATTGGGAGGCGTTTCGCTAACATTGTCTGCAAGAAAGCTGATGTTGATATGAACAAGAGGTCTGTTACCTGTGCATTGTTCTTTAATGGTTATGTTTAATTTGAATAATTCAGTTAATAAAATGGATAGAAATTTCTTTTTTTTTGTTTTATCTTTCACTCATATCTTAGTTGAAGCTTTGAGATTTTTGTATGTATGAACGTTTGTTGAGATTTGATGATTTACTTTTAATCTGTTTGTCCTTCTGGATTAGGTTTTATTGTTGTTGGAAACATTATGTAAGTTTTTTAGAACTGAAATTCACAATCAAATGGCAATGCAATACATCTGGTTTTCCTTTACTTTGAAATGATGTATAATTAGGAATTGTGTTTTTGTCCATTAGTTTACTTTGATGGTAATCAGTAGGATTAAAGCTCCAATTGGAGAAATTGGAGTGGAGCTTGGCTTAATTATCTATCAATGTATTATTCTGATGATCTTGCCTCCGATGTCAAGTGTTATCTTCATTGAATTGACTATCAACTATTAGATTTTGGATCATAATTAAAGCATGCAAGCCTGCTTTCAAATTTGATTCCGGTCTATGCATGATGGATTATCAAATACTGGCATTTGAATTTTCGTTTTGATTATCTGGATGTAATTGAGTTTGATGTGATATCAAAGGATCAATTTTCTAAGTAATTTAACTTAATTTTCTTCTATTGCTTTTAGGGCTGGGGAATTAACTGCTGCTGAGCTGGATAATCTCATGGTCATTGTTGCAAATCCTCGTCAGTTCAAGATCCCAGATTGGTTTTTGAATAGGCAGAAGGATTACAAGGATGGGAAATATTCTCAAGTGGTGTCTAATGCACTAGACATGAAGTTGAGAGATGATTTGGAGCGATTGAAGAAGATCAGGTGCTTTTTCTTTAGCTTGTTTTACATATCAGGGAGTAGTTTATATGCATTCTTTAGTTCTAACTTGGTATATTGATTCTTTATATTTGGTTGGTAAAAGCATTCCCTTGTGTTATCATTGGTCCAACTTTCTCTCTCTGAATAGAATGACCCTTTCCTTTCTGTGTATTCTTTCTATGTTGTGTGGTGGGCATGGTAGGGTAGAGTCATGGCTTAAGCATGATGACATTAGTGTAAGGGCTATTTGGCGTCTAATTTATGCCATCCTAAGGTGCTGCTAAATGAAAGGATCTTATCAATGTCCATTAATGATAAATTGATAAATTATAGATTGAACTGCTGAATTGGCTGTTGGAAAAAGCATTATTTTGAAAATGTTGATTTTTGCCTGTTAAAGTTTGTTTTGAACAGAACTTCACATTCTATCTAACTTTAAAAGTTCCAAAACAGCATAAACAATATGGTCAATCTTTCAACATCTAAAATGACACTATTCCAAAAAGCAGTTTCAACTGTAATATCGAATGGGCTATTTATATAAGATAATGGAGATGTGAGTCTGACAATGCTTAGAACTACCTAACGAAACATGATACCAGCTGATCTGGATTGTATTTTGCAGGAACCATCGTGGTCTGAGGCACTACTGGGGTCTTCGCGTCAGGGGACAACACACCAAGACCACTGGTCGTCGTGGAAAGACAGTTGGTGTCTCTAAGAAGCGGTGAACATTATTTACTGTTGACTGGGTTGAGCAATTTTATAGAGGGGCTGGCATAGTTGGTGCCTTGCTACAAGTAATTTTTGCGCCAGAAGACTTTAGATGTGATTTTGTTAGATTGGAAAGATTTTAGTCTATTAACTTTTTATCTATTTGAGTCTGTTGCAGAATCTTATACCATATATGCCTTTGAAATTTTTGCAATGTCCATCTATTTAATATTTGATTTCTATGCTGTCTTCTTGATTTATAATATTATGATTTTTTTTTTTGCTGCCTTTACTGTCTTGAGCATTCCCTGGTGGCCAAATAGATCTATTGTTCGTTCTTACTCCTGTCTGTGGCTTGTCAAAACCAAATCATAAAGTTTATATAAAAAAGTTAATAATTTGCAAAACGAGGACGCATTATAGTTTCCCAGGAAAAGATGAAAAACAAGCATATTGTCGACTTCTAGTTTCCAGCAGCATCAAGAAATTGCTGCTTTTGTGATTAGGTAAATTGAATAACCAAAATAAATTGTTCTTTCTTTTCGAATCAAACAAAAATTAGCTAGAAAATCAAATTAAATTGATGGAATAGTATTGGTTCAATTTAATTTTTTGATTTAACCCTATATGAAATAGTTTACTTTGCACACGTTTACCACTTAGGATTTGGACAATGCTGAAGTCTGAACTGACGTGAATAAAAAAAAGATCTCTTGCCTTTCTGATAAAATATTACATTTTATTTAGAAGTTAAAAGGAATACTTGTGGAATTTAAATTAATTCAAAGATAAAAAAGAATTTACATTTAATTTTAAATTTTCAATTTAGTTTAATATTTATGTTCGTTTTCTTATTAATCAAGAGCATTTTTATTGTAATTATTATTGTTATTTTGAATTAATAAAATATAGTTTTGAGGTTCCACTAATGAATTGATAATGACAACAAATTTGAGTGATATTGTCCATTAGTAACTACAAGAATTTGCTAAATACATAAATTCACTTTTATATATGTAAAAAATCTCGCGGCACCTTAAACTTTACAAAGGATTTATTATACTTCTAAAGTTATGAATTTTGGTAATATTATATACTTTTTCATATTAAAGATAATTTCATTTTAACGTTTTAGCTTTTATATGCAAAATATTGATTTGATATGTGATTATAATAATTTTTTGGACATTTTCATATTTTTGACTATCGAACAAATGTTTGTTCAATTGATATACTTTTATAAATTTTGCAATTTGAAATATTCAATACGTAAAATTTTGTATCTTTGAAAGCTTAATAGATCAAATTAAAAATTGAATATGCCATAAGATTTTTTCCTGATTTATGCATTCGGCTAGCTTATGCAAATCAAAATTTTAATTCAATTTGAACTTAAAACATAAAAAAAGCTTGATTTGGAATTTGTACAAAAAATAGTTTACGATGTTTTGGGATTCATTTACTATGTCCAACTAACTAGTTTTGACCCCACCACAATTCTCAGGTATGAAATAGTAAAAGAAAGACCAATCTTGTCCTTTGGAAAATTAGACAGTTTAGGAATGTACATCAACGACATCACTCCGGGGGATCCAAAAAATCTAATTAGTGGAGCTAATACATAAAAGTAAGAATTTAGTGGGGCAAAAAGTAAAAACTAATGGAGTAAATATAAATTAATATAATTATATACACTAAAATATAAAAAAATCATAAACAAAACAGTAAAAAACCAGTGGGGCAAGTGCCTCCACTGCCCCCATTGTAAATCCGTCTCCGACTCCACCATCCTATATGAGATTGTAGCAACCAAGTAATAACACCTGTGAAATTGTTTCTTTCTCGCTGATAAGTAGTCAATTTATCATAAAATATTCTTTATTTAAATATTATCTATGGATATTTTTTTGTTTAAAATGAGAATTTTCATTTAATTTTCATATTTTCGGTAGATTATATTAAATTCATTTGGAAAGGAGTTTTTGAGGCTGATTCTTGGAATTTTGACGAAGCAAGTTAAGTTGAGCTAAATTTCTTTGTTGCTCCTCTAAGTTTTCAGGTTAAGCTTGGGTAAGTATAAGTGAGGAGACGCATCCAAAGAGGTCCAAAACCTCTTGGAAGTTCTTAAGTTACACTTGAGCAAGCTTACTGAGAGGTATATCCAGAGTTAATTTGGGATTCAGATGCTTTGCTTGCTAAAAGGAAATCATTTAAAAACAATTGATCCACTATTTAGGGGATTAAGTTAGATACTAAAAATTTGAATATTTAATTATTGAATTTTTTAAAAGTATTTATTTTTTTTTAAGATCTCTTTCCCTTGTTATAAATAGGACCTTAAATTTGTTGAGGAGATCATCCATTCTTATCTTAGAAACAACAATTGTTGTAGAATTTATTTTTCTAATATTTTCTACTTGACCATGCGTGGCTAAATATTTTGTTTCAGTCAAGGATTGATTTCAAGTAGAAATTTCTCCACGATTGTGATATCTTAATACAATATTTATTTTTTTTAATTTCAATTGACCTTTGTGTGTTTTTTGGATTTGATGAGGAATTCCATATCTCTTGTCTTCTTATATTTGTTCAATAAGGCCTGTTGTTCAATTTGATAGGAACGCATATAGTTATCAATGAAATTAAATTTGTCGTATTTAATTGAGTTGATTCAAGTAGTAAATAATATAATCTGATTGTAACCAGACTTTTTGATTATATTATGAAAACTCATAATCTATTTTAAATGAACTTCACTTGTTAAGTTCATTAAATTGGACAAAGTCTTTCTAGTTTTTATTACTGCTAGTAAATTTTATTACTTATTTAGGATTGTTTGCTAGTTAGAGATTATTCTTAGCGCTTGTCTTGTTTAATCTAAATTTGAAAAGATTTTTTGGCGATGCTTGTTCAAGGATTTTAACCTATCGGTCTTTAGAATTATTGAACGATCTCAATATCAATGATCAATTGAGAGGATTTCGTGCTATGAATCACCTTTAATTGAATCTTTTCCCATTGATTTTAATCTTTTATTTTTATTGCATTCTAGTAACTTAATTTCTACAAATCATATAGATTTAGGAGAGTAGGAATTATTTTTGGTGGTTTCGACACCCATCAAATTTTGGCGTCGTTGCCGGGGACTAATCTAAATCTAATTTATTATTTTGGTGACTAGATCTAAAAAAACTGAACTCAACTTTGATCCAGAAATTGAGAAAACAACCCATGCACCAAAGAAAGCAGCAAGACAGTGAAAGAAGCAAGAAGCTACTACATCCACACCCCCTTTAGAAGAACCAGACCCTAATTTGGTAGAGTTTTCAATTGAATATGAAGGAAAAGAAATTGAATTTGAGGAAGAGGAAGTAATGGCTGAGGAACAAACTATGAGATAGCTTCACGAACCTCCACTAGATCAATAACCTCTCTACATCACTTATCTAGTCTAGAGGTGGCATTTGAGCTGAAGTCAGGGTTAATTCACTTACTTCCTACCTTTCATAGGTTGGAGAATGAAGATCCTAACAAACATTTGACGAAATTTCATCTAGTTTGTTTGAGCATGAAACCGCAAGGAGTGACAGAAGAGTAAATCAAGTTGTCGCTAAAGAGTGGTTATTCCACTTGCTCGCAGGTTCAATTACATCGTGGGATGATAAGGTGCGACTCTTCTTGAATAAATATTTTTGAGTCTCAAGAGCAGCTATAATTCGAAAGGAAATAAGTTGAATTAAGCAGAAAGATGTGGAAACCCTCCATGAATGTTTGGAGAGATTTAAAAGACTTTATGCAAGCTACCCACAATATGGGATTACTGAACAGTCCTTGATTCAGTAGTTTTATGTGGGAATATAATGCTGAATTTGGAAAGAAGGTTGGTTGACACAGCAAGTGGAGAGGCTCTGGTTAACGAAACTCCTCGACAAGCTTGAGGGATCATATCTACCATGACTGCTAACATACAACAATTTGGAAGATGTTAGGATCTGCCAAGGTGGGTCAATCAGGTAAGTAACTCTAACATTGAAAATAAGCTTAATGAGATAACTAGTTTGGTCTAAAGTATTGCTAGAGGTATGTATCCATAAGCTAAAGTGTATGGGATTTGCGCTTTTCCTAGACACCTAATCGATGTGTTCCACATTATAAGAAGGAGATTAGGAATAAGTGAATGTTGTAGGGGGATTTTCTAGCTGACCTCAAAGGAAATATGATTAAGGGTGGAGAGATCACCCGAAACTTAGCTATGGAGGAAGGCCGCAGAATGTGCATCCAGTATGCACCACCTCAGTAGCAACCACAAGCGGGCCCAAAACCAGGTATGACTCTTAAAGATATAGTTAAGTCACTTGCTACTAATACTCAACAGTTTCAGCAAGAGACCAGGACTAGTATTCAGAACTTGGAGAATCAAATGTGCCAATTAACTACCTCTTTAAGTAAGCTAGAGTCTCAAGGGAAGCTACCATCTCAAACTATCGTTAACCTTAAGAAAAATGCAAGTTCAATCATTTCGAGAAATAGATTGGAGCTGGGAATTCTAGCCTTAATGAAAAGTGATAGTAACTTGAGGAAAAGATGCTAAAAAAGAAGCAAAGATTTAGCAAAATAGAAAAACTGCAGAATCATAATTAAGCTTGCCCAGACCACTGTCACTGGTAACTCAGCTCCCTTTTCCTGAAAGATTAGCTAAATCAAAGAAGGACAAGGAAGCGAAAGAGATTGTGGAGACTTTTCATAGGGTGGAGGTAAATATACCATTGTTAGACGCAATTATGCAAGTTCCCCGCAATATAAAGTTTTTTAAGGAACTTTGTATGAACAAGAAGAAGTTGTCTGATTATCAAAAGGTAAGTGTGGGCGAGAATATTTCGCTATGTTGCAAAGAAAATTACCCCTAAATGCAATGACCGAGGTATATTTTCTATTCCATATAAAATAAGCAATATTGAAATAAAAAGAGCTATGTGTGACTTAGGCTCTTTAATAAATATTATGTCATTGTCTACTTATTCTTCTTTAAATGTTGGTCCAAAGAAACATCCGTTGTAATTCAGTGGGCGGACAGGTCCATGGTTTACCCAAAAGGGGTATTGGAGGATGTTTTAGTACAAGTAAGTGGGTTGGTTTTTCCAACTGAATTTTATGTGCTTGATATAGAGGATGATAAATCCTCTGCTTCATTTGAACTTTTGCTTAGAAGACCATTTCTTAGCATAGCTAGAACAAAAATTGATGCTCATTATGGTACACTCATTATGGAATTTGATGAAGAAATAGTTAAATTCAATGTATATGATGATCCATGTAATGTGCTTAGTGTTTGTGGTGTTGATGTTATTGATCCCTTAACTTATGATATCAAGAAAATAACTTTAGAAGGTCTAGAAGGAGTTGGTTAAACTCTGAGAATGTCTAGCCTTAGACATTAAACAAGGGCACTTATTGGGATGCAACTCAATTTTTAGGCTTGCCCAAACTGAATTTTTGTAGTTTTCTTTTTTTATACTATTTTACTTTATTTTAGTCATCTTCTTCCTAAGTTACTCTAATGTAGTTTGTTATTATCTTTGTCGAGCTAACAATGAATTTCAAGTGTTAAAACTAGTCTTCTATGGTGAAAAACTTAAAAAGAGAGGTTTTTAATAGTTAAGGTTTATTTTTATGGTGGTAATTTCTTTTAAGAGAGTTATTTAATGGTTAAAATATTTTTAATCTATTTTTCTTCTAAATGATTTGCCACCCTTATTTACTTTACCATTAGTTGTAGTTTATTTTCACTTTTATGGGAGATAAAAAGCGAGAGAGTAAAAAAAGAAAGGAGAACCATAGCTCCTCTAATCTATCAGCGCCTTCGTTCTTTACACCTCCATGGACACAACTTCTAAATCTGCTTTCTCTCCATCAAAGCCGCTATAAAGCAACATTTTGTGATTTAGAAAATCCAGGAGCCTCATCATTGCCATCACAGTCTGCGCCTTCACCTCCTCTTGCTGGCAAGCCATCCTTCACCACTAGCTTAGAAAGAGGCAGCAACAACCTCCTCCATAGGGACATTCCTCATCCCTTCTCTTTAATTTTTCTTTCATTTATTTAGTTGTGGAGAACTCCTTTTGCTTAATTGATAATTTCACATTGGGGATAATGAAAGGAGTAAGTGTGGGGTAGGAGTCTGATTTTAGAAGTGCTTTATTTGTTTAATTTATCTTTATATTTTGTAAAGCACTGAAAATTTTTTAGCATTTTGCCTATATTCTAAAATCTGATTTAGATATTTCTTTTGGCAAGTGCTCTTAAAACTTAATAAATTTTAGTGCTTATACAATGAAAATTTTGATTGTTTGATGTGTACATAAAAGTTTTATTTCCACATTTCTTTCTTGTCTTAAATTGATTGACATTTTCTTTTGACCTCTTGAGAGAAGTTCTTTTTTCTTAAACTGAGTTCTCTACGTTAGGTTGAATTTTTGAGATTTTAGGCAAGGTAATAGTAATATTTATTATAGACTTCCCTTTTCTCCATACCATGGATAACATTCATTAATCATTCTCTTTTGTATAAATCATTTAGGCTTGGGTTACTAGGTGAAGCTGCCAATTTGCTTGTGCTTAATTTATTGTTGTGTATATTTTAAAACTTTGTTAACCTGTCTAAGGCACTACTCCTTATACATGGCTGCATGGTTTGGAAAGATGGAAGGTGCAAATTACACAAAGCAATAACATAAAAGGTAAGGAATAAAAGAGAACAAAAAAGCAATAATGCGCATAAGTTCTATAAAGTTGCAAGTAAAATAAATATATAAAAATAGAATAAAAGAAAATAAAAAAAAGCGGTAATGCACATGAGTTTTTCAAAGTCTGTAACAAAAGAGAGAGAGAGAGAGAGAGAAATCTTCCTTCATTTTTCTTTTGAATATTTGCACCAAATCCTAGAGTACTGTGCCTTGGAAAGTTAAGCATATGTTTTGAGGTGCAACAACTTAAGTTTCTATGAAACCTAATCAATTGCATGTCTAAAATTGTTCCAAGTCTTCATGTTTTGTGCTTAAGTGCTTTGAGGTTGCTATATACTGGTATAGAGTTGATGGAATAAGTGATAAGTGATTATTATCACACTTATCTTTTTTTTCCAATATTTTCAAACTTTAAACAAAGAATGTTGTCATAGGGTGACGTGGACTTCTGTATAGGGTTGATTGAGAATTTTGGTCATACTTGAGGATAAGCATGGATAAGTGTGGGAGAATTTGATAAGAAGCCAATTTAGCATAAAATATTCTTTATTTAGATAGTCAAATGAGAATTTTCATTTGATTTTCATATTTTTCGTAGATTATGCTAAATTTATTTGGAAAGGAATTTTGGAAGGTGATTCTTAGAGTTTTAACAAATCAAGCCAATTTAAGATAATTTTCAAAGTTGCTCCTAAAAGTTTTCAAGTTAAGCTTGGGCAAGCATCAATGGGGGATGCATCCAAAGCAGGTGCAAAACCCCTGAAAGTTTTCAAGTTACGCTTGGGCAAGCTTAGTAGAAGGCGTATATAGAGTTGTTTGAGATTGAGATGCTTTGTCAACTAGAAGGAAATCATTTAAAAGTAGCTGAGCCACTATTTGGGGGATTAAGATAGATACTCAAATTTGAATATTTAATAATTGGATTTTCTAAATATATTTATTTTCTTAGAATTTCTTTCCCTTATTATAAATAGGAGCTTAAGTTTGTTGAAGAGATCATCTCTTCTCATCTTAGAAACAATCATTATTCTAGAATTTATTTTACCTAGTATTCTCTACATGGCCATGCATGGCTAAATATTTTGTTTCAGTCAAAGGTTGATTTCAACTAGAAGTTCTTCCATGATTGTGAGATCTTAATGCACTATTTGTTTTCTTTAATTTCGATTGACCTTATGTGTTTTTTGGATTTGATGAGAAACTCTAACTCTCTTGTCTTCTTATTATTAGTTCAATAGGGCCCATTATTTAACTTGATAGGAATGCATAAAGCTATCGACGAAATTAAATTTTTATTATTTAAATGAGTTGATTGAAGTAGTCGATAATATAATTTGATTGTAACTAGACTTTTGGATTATATTATGAAAACTCACAATCTATTTTAAATGAACTTCACTTGTTAAGTTCATTAAATTGGACAAGGTCTTTCTAGTTTTTATTACTGCTATTAAATTAAATTTCATTGCTTGTTTAGGATTGTTTGCTAGTTAAGGATTATTCTTAGCACTTATCTTGTTTAATTTAAATTTGGAAAGATTTTTCGATAACACTTGTTCAAGGGTTATAACCTGTCGGTCTTTCAAATTATTAAACGATCTCAGTATGAATGATCAATCGAGAGGATTTCATGCTATGAATCACATTTGATTGAATCTTTTCCCATTGATTTTAATCTTTTATTTTTATTGTGTTATAGTTACTTTAATTGCTATGTGATTATTATACTTGACAAACAACACCCTCCCTTTTATTTTTATTATTTGATCTACCGACGTACAATTAAAAATTAGATTGAACTAATCTCTATGATTCGACCCTTCTCACAATTTCTACAAATCACATAGGTTCAGAAGAACAAGAATTATTCTTGGTGGACTCGACACCCATCACTCACTACCACACGTTGGGCGCAGAGTATCAACATCAACGTGCCAAGCCTTTAAAGATGTTAGCACAAAGAGAGGCAACCCGAGATAATTCTCCATGTAAAATGTTGAATTTTCTAACTATATCACTATGCCAAATAGCTTTCCAAATTGTATACTCAAGTAATCTCTATAATATTTTTCCTTATAGAAAAATTGGTAGTTGCTACTAACTATATAATTATCCCTTTATCCCACCAGCAAAACCAAGTATTATCTCTTTTTATTGAACCCAATTGGATTTGCTTTATTAAAACAGCTTATGTGAATAATATAGTTAACACTTCATCATCACAAGCTCATCTACCAATGATCATCAAGTCCGAATGTAACAGTCTAGTTTTTCGGTGTCATAAATAGTGATCTATCGGTCTGTGAATAGTACCATTGGTCCGGGATATGGCATTATTTCGGTCCAAAAAAATTACTATGAGTGTCTAATATGTTAATTAATATTTTTGGAGCATGTTTGCATGATTTAGGTGGATAGAGAATATTTCATGAATATTTTTGGAGAATTGCGGCAACTGGTGAATATTATTTTTATTGTGATATATTAAGGAATAAATGGTAAATTATTTTTGAAAAGTTAATTTAATTAATTTGTGGAGTTAAGTAATATTTAGAAATGAATTATTTGAGGAATATTTAGAGCAAATGGATGAGATTACCCAAGACTTGATCTTGGCCATTGATTTAGCATAAAATGAGAAGCAAAGTTTGACTTTGCTACTTAAGTCACCAACACTTTCTCTCTCCTCCCTTCTTCTTCCTCCACGCCAACTTCTTCTTCCTTCTTCCTCCATTTTTCTTTCATTTTCCTACCTCCAAATACCACTAAACCACCTAATTAAATCATAAGATTTTTATTAAACCTTGAGAATTAAGTAGTAGAAGGATGAATTTAGAGTTCTAAAGCTTTGGTTTTGGAGTTGCCATTAAAGGAGGTAAGTTGTAACTTTTGTGTTTTGTGATTTATTAAGTCTAATTCTAGATTTAGCCATGAAATTCATGCATTAAGCCATGCTCTTCTCTTTTCTAGTGTTAATTTTGATTTTAATAAGCTCTTTTCCTACTTTGAAGAGATTGGTGAACTCTCCAACAAAGGCAAGGAGAAGGCCCAAGGATAGAGTTTTTAAGCTTGTTTAAGCTTGAAAAAGAGGTTAGTGCAATAATATTTTAATTTCCCTTTCATTCTCTTAAGTTTTAAATATTAGGTTTTTGATGAATTTTGATGTTAGAGGTGTACTTAGGGTGGACTGGAAGTCATTTTCGACCCTTTTATAATTTTTATTTGCTTCTAACTTCTTCATAAAAGTTGTAAATCTATTTCTCAGCTTTCCAAAACATCCTCTTATGTTCAATTCCAATACTTTTAGCTCAACTTATGATTTAAATACCAAAAATGATTCTGTTATGGCGTCTCACTTGTATATCCGAATTGATTGTCTCCTTTGGCCATTAAAATGGCAAGATAATATCTTGTGTTCTTCATTAAAGTTGTATTTCTACTTCTTATCTTTCTAAATCATCCTCTTTTGTCTAATTTAATACCTATAGCTCAACTTATGATCTTTATACCAAAACTGGTTGTGCTGAATCGTGTTTGGATTGTTGGTATGTGTTCTTGGGTTTCTTTCACCCTCTTAGAGAATTATCTGGACTATGGTCCCTTCATGATATTTGTATCATTTTATCTTATCTTTCTAATGAATTAATTTTCACTCAATTTGAATTCCTAGAACTTCAGTTATACCCTAAGAATACAGCAAAGGTGAGGTTTATGAAAATGCTGAAAATTTCTTGATTTAAGTATTTTTATACTATAATAAGTATATTTATTTTGAATATGTCCAATTGAATTTATTTTATTAAGTATAAAAAAAAAGAGAATGTGATAATTTTAGTAAGTTATAAGTTTATGAAATTTTGTGAGGAATATGTTAAGTTATAAGATATTTTGCAAAGGATTTATGTATATGTAATAAGTGTTAATTTTAAAATGTTTTTGGATAAGAAATGGTGAATGAGAAATGAGACTATTTGTGGAAGAATGCATTTATTTTGGGCTCTACTATACATGATTGACTTGTAGTATGATGAGATGTATTGTGATATGTGAACATGCTCGGGTTATCAGCCCGTTTATTTATGTGGAGCTATGATCATAAGCTAGGGTTATCAGCCCTTATGAATAAGCGGACGCACTTATTATGAGATGGTGGTGGTGCTTCCACAGGCCACGGTGGTGCTTTCACAGACCACGATTATATGATGGGGGTGGCGTTTCCACAGTCCACAATTATATGATGGGGGTGGCGCTTCCACAGGCCATGATCGAATCTGCTTACATTCTTTCTATTTAGTACGAGCCTTAATTGAGAATGGAATTTTTATTAAATTATAAAGAATGAAGACTCATGTGTTTATTAATCTTTTTCCTTTTTATTTTATGGTTTTCACGGTGTTCAAATTTAATTGATGTGATTTTGATATTTAATTTATATATATTTGAGCAATTTTAAGCATTTTTGAGACTCGCTTTTGGGGCTATGTGTGTTATTTTATATTATTGATTATATAGCACCACTGAGTCTTCCACTCAGTGCGTTGATTTGATCACGCGCAGGTTAGGAGCAGAGGACGCCTTTTAGGACAAAAGGAGAGCATCAGAGTAGATATAGCATTTTGGGTAGGATGTACCTTGTTTAGTGATTTTGGCATGTACATAGAAATTGTAAATGGTGAAGATTGTATATATTAAGTTTATTATTAATTAACAGTTGTGATTAATTAAGTAATGACTTTTTATTTTATTTTGGTGTATAAATATTAATAATTACTTCTGCAATGAATGGTTATAATTTTGATGATGGTATCTAAATGTGATGGACGAATGTTTAGAAGTGCTAGCTAATGAATTGAGTTGAATTGGAGTTTTAGGATTTGGAGAAAATTGTATTGGAAGTGTGTATATTTTCTTTGTGTGGCAAGTTAATTTTTAAGGGAGACTCTTGCGAAATTTTCATAAAAGTTTTCGTAGGAATTTCCTTAAACTCTATTTTTAAATTTTAAATTACTTGCCTCCTTATGAAAATCTAACCACTTCTAATATGTGATCTTGAATTAGTAAGTGAAATAAGGCAGTACTCCGGCACGGGATGTGACATCTGCCGTCTAGTTTTTCGGGATTGGGCGGCGGGTGTTACACCGAAATAAGCAGTTTATCTATGCATGAATTATTAACAGATGTCACACAAGGGGAGGTCATATTAGGTAGTAATGGGCAACCAAAGAACTATTGTTGAGAACCCATTGCCAATGTGACAAATACAACCTTTGCACAACAATTTGATACTTGCTTGAATACTATGCCAAATGAAGTTTGGGTTTGGGCCTATTGTAGCCTCCAACAATGAGACATCACTATAGTTTCTAGCATGACAAAGTCTAGCAACTAGAGCATTTGGCTGAGTTAAGAGTTTCAATGCTTACTTTGCAAGGAGAGAAATATTAAACTCTCAAAGTGCTTTAAAACTAAGACCGCCATCTTCTTTCGTTCAACATAGCTTAGCCTAATAGAACCAATGAATTCTTGTCCCCTGCCCACCTCCAGTCCTCCACTAGAAGTGGTTCATAACTTTCTCGATTTAGTCCATAGTGTCAAGAGGCAATCAGGACACATTCATTAAATAATTTGGTATCGCCTACGCTATTAACTTTAATAAGATTTATTTTTTGGATTAAGAAAGCAACTTCTTCTTCTATCCAGTTAGCTTCTTTGCCACTTTATCAACTACAAAAGAGAAAATCTCTTTTTTATGTCTCCTAACAATGGAAGGAAGCCCCATATACTTGGAAGTTTGAAGAATCCTATTCACTTCCAACAAGCCACAAATATTATCCTACACATGACATTGATATTAGCACTAAAATAAATCTTTGATTTATTAAAATTTACTAATTGCCTTGATGCCTGTTCATATAAGAAGAGACATTGCTTGATCATATATCTTCCAGAAAAATCACTTTGAAGAAATAAAATGCATCATCAGCAAAGAACAAGTGGGAAATCACAAGAGAGATCTCACCACTTTACAACCATGTAACCGTCTCGATAGTTGAAAATTTTCCAATAAAGGAGATAGAGCTTCAACATAAATCATCATTATATATAATAAAGGAGAATCATGAATTTTTGTTAAATGTTGACATGACACTTCCTTTAAAGAGAGAGAGTCTCTAATATTTGAATATTTGTATTTAACTAATTTGAGAAAATAGTTGTAAATTTTTAAGAAAAAATTTGTTTCTCATTAAAATTCTCTTTTTAATTTATGGTTTTTATGAGAGTTTTAAACGCAATGACTTTTGGTGTTTTTCTTATTAATTCTTTGAGTTTGTTAAGCATCGCATCATATCAATATTTCATGATTTATGTTTTGAATTTGCATAATGATCTTTCAATAACATATATTGATTAGCTAAGAAAGTATTAAGCATTGTTAGTCAATTGATTAGAAGCTTCAAATTAGAAATTTAGATAATTCAAATCAATTTCTTTACTTTTTTTTAGCGATTTGATGACCACTTACATATTGATCAATCTTTTAAGTATAAACACTAATTCTATTTTTTTGTATTTATTTTACAAATCAAAACAAATAAATATAAATATGGATAAAAAATGTATTATAAAAAAATATATCGTATATGAATTGCAATAAATAAAGTAATAACCTCAATATATTTATGTATGCATTTATATGCTTCAAGTTATCACTACAACTAGATATAAGTTTTCACTAATTTTTTCATTAGAATTTCATGTTTATACAATAATATGCTTTCTCTATTTCAATTGGACACATTTAAATACTATATTAACAGTCTTTTTTTTTCAAATTTATTACATGAAGAATTCACTCATTAGTTAGAATAAAAATTTTCAATTCAAACGATACATTTTAATCATAATGTGGATATACTTTAATTTTAAATAAATTATTTAATACATATATTTTACATATAAAAAAATATATAACATAGCTACGCAAAAGTACAAGAAGCCGCCTAATGATAAATAAATAAGGCGAGATCGGAAGACCATAATGTAGCCCCCTTCCAAGGATAATAAGACCGTACTTGCACCCATCATGTAAAGTGTGGTATTTAACAGGTCACCAAACACACGATCATATTCACCCAAATATTGGAAAGCCTAATTTAAGCATTAATCTTTACAGGAAAAGCCATTCAACTGGATCGTAGCCTTTGCTCATATAAGCTTTTAAAGCAACTACACCCTTGCTTCCTTGTGTTTTGCGTTTCACAAAAAGTGCATAATTTCACACGCAATCATAACATTTTTAGTAATAGATCTAGCAGGCACAGAAGCACTTTGGCAATCAGATATAATATCAGATAGGCAATATTTCATTCTATCAGCCATTTGTTTACTGACAATTTTATCCACCACATTGCACAGAGAAATTGGTTTCAAATCAAAAACTGATTTAGGATTACCTTTATTTGAAATTAATATAATATTAGTCTGATTTTCTCCAAGCAGATCTCCATGATGATTTAAGAATGCAAGACAAGCAGCACTATTATCATTCCCCAACCACATGCCAAAAACATTGGAAAAAGCAGAAGTTAAACCGTCCGGGCCTGGTGCTTTGTCCGGGTGCATACCCTTAATAACTTCGTTAATATCTTCATGAGTAAAAGGTTGTCCCAACGTCTCGTTATGACAAAATCAAACCTTCCTCTTTACACATTCCAACACGGTTTCATCGTCCCCTTGCTCTGAGGTAAATGACTGTGAATAATAATTCACAGTATGCTCGCCAAGGCCATTATCCCACGAAAGCCAAATCCCATTCATGGGAAGACAAGATGTACGTGGTTATTGTTGCTAAACAAAAGAGTACGAAAGACAAGATGTAGAGATTGGAAAGCCAATCTGGGTGCTTTGTAATTTTGGTGTATAAAAAGGGTGATTTCTTTATTGACTGAATTATTTGTTGATGTATTCCTGGCTCTTTAACAGTTGCTTTAGATTTCTGAAATGTTACATATGATGCTGTTCTAATCACAGTTTTATTCTCAAAGAATATCATTACTTATCATTTGTTAATTACTACAAGATTAATTTGTTTTCCATATAATTCCAACTGATACGGTATTAATGTATTAATGCAAAGGAATTAAGTTATGATGACTAAAGGAAAAAATATATATCTACATATGAGGAGTTTGTTATGAGATAGAGATGCAAATTGCATGTATGGGTTGATTTGTTTAGCAATAGTGCAGGTAGGGTTAAGTGTGTCGTTTACTGTGTAAACTTTGGTCAGCGGTTAATTAATTAAAATCATATATACTCACCACATATGTTTATGAGCTAAGCAATATATAAGAACAATGACTTGGCCTTTTTAATACGTGTGACTCGTGAGTAGTAACCTATGCAAGCAACTTTTTTCTTTTTCTTTCTTGTTCGTTTTTTTTGGGGGGGGGTTAAGCCCTGTAGAAATCTTGGCCGTTGCCATTTGGATGTTTCTTGTTATAACTGTGGAAGTATAGTTTAGATGCCAGGACTATCTTTAGTTGGCTATTTGATTCGTTTCTTGTTACTCTTGATTTGTTGAGGTATAGTATAGGGATTTTTAAAGGCTTAGTGTCAATTCAATTTCAAGGTTTTGTTGGTTTTAAATGTTATATTTTGACTTTTTATTTTTATTAGTTTTTTTTATTAGGTGCATTGCATATTTGTAATGCTCATTATATTTTCATTTTTTATATTCTTTTTATTTTTTTCTAATAATTTAAAACATAAATTTTTATTTAGATTAAAATAAATACAATTGATTAATTTATATTAGACTTAAAAAAAAAGAATAGAAAAATTTAGAGTAGTATGAAAAAGAAGAAAAGAAGACACTGGAGAATGAGCGAATACTCTGTGTGTTTATTACTCACTTGTTGGATGCATAGAATAACAAAGGATGTGCCTTTATATGGGCGTACAACAAAACAAACAATAAGAATTTTTAGCTAACAACTAGCACATTATTTTACAAAATTAAAACTACCTCAAGACTAGGTCCTACCCATAAAATCTGATAACAAAATATCTGACTTGGTCACTTCTATAACAAAATATCTGATATTCCATAAAATCTAATTTAGTTATTGATTTGGTAAAAGATAAACAAATAGTAAGATGCACTAATTTGTAATAAGACTTTGCCCTATAAGCTACTTACAATGCTATTTCTTATGTACTTGATTTTATTTTTATATAATGAGACAACACAATACTATTTCTTATGTACTTGATTCTATTTTTATATAATGAAGTTGTCTCAAAATAAAGTTCAATCAAATCTCTATATTTAATCCTTCAATTCTAAATGTATAAATAAAGATTTTTAAAATTTTGATAGGTGCTAAAAAAGAAAACCAAATTATCAGTCAATGCTACCCCTTACTATAAAGAAAAATAATAATAAATTTTTTTACTATTTTTTATTCCTTATTCATTTATTTTATTTTTTAATTTGAAATTCTATTTTATTTTAAACGATTTTCTTAATTGATTTGAGATAATTTTAATTTAACTTTTATTAATTATTTACTTGCATCATAATTTGAATTATTATTGTTTTTGTCTTATTTTTCTAATTATATTTAATTAACTGAAACTTTATTATTTATTTGATTAGTTTATATATTTATTAGGTGAATAATTAAGGGTGTATGTTATTTTTATTAGATGAATGGTTAGGATTATTTGATTAAATTATTTATTCTTACTTATCATTTGTGGGAATGTAATTAATTAGTTGTATGATATTTATTTATTAAAGAAGATGTAATTAATTAGTTGTAAGATTAATTTTGGAATGAAATTTTGTTCTCCTCCCGTTTAATTATTGTTGTAAATGTTACCCAATTTCCTTCTTGGACGAACCCTATAAAGAGGTTGAATACTTAGTCGCTCAATATTTACTCGTAATTTATTTTCACATTTATGATTATTGTCGTATCAATGTGTAAAACAATCTTTTGATTTTCAAAATTAAAACTTTTCTTTCAAAATGATTTTTGTTAAGTAATCAGGCCTAAAGATTAAAATTAACCCTTATTTAAATAAATCAATAAAGTGGAGACCGACCCCATGGTCAAGTGGGTTCAGGCGCCTAACACCTTCCCAAACCCACACCTAACTTCCTTATCTAAACTTTGGTTCAGCAGTTAGGCTCTCTATGGGGAATCCACTTGCTATATTGTAATTGTCCCATGTTTTATCTGAGTAGCGACTCCAATTCTCCAGGTGGGTTTTGACCCATTCCATCTTCCCTTGGGCCTTTGGGCCTTGACACAGTGCTGAGTTATTTTCTTAGGCAAAATCCACACACGCTCCCAAGTAAATTGACTACCAAAAAAACCCACGTCTAAAAGTTCATAGCAATTAACAGTCTCACGGAAACCTTGAATAAGCCATGAGGGATGATAAACTCTACCCATCTTCTCACAATGAAATAATAAATTCCTGCAACCACCTATAGTAGAGACAACTGTTCTTGAAGGATTCCAACAATCTCCAATACTATCATCTTTGATTCTCTTTGGGGATACATAGAAACTAGTAAATTGAAAAGGGGAAATTCCTATTATATTGACCTTGATGCCAATTTGATTCTAACTAGCTAATCAACGAACAACTAGGCTTCTCCTTTTAAAGTAATAGTAAACCACCACTATTACCTATTAGGATAATCACAAAGGTACCCTCAAAACCCAATAGCTTTTAAACTCTATCAACATTTGTCCAACCCACTAAAACCTTTGTCAAGAACACAATAATAAGCCACTTTTAAAAAAACTAGGTCTTTTAATTCATTAACTGTATGTGGATTCTCAAGCCCACAATAATTCCAACATAATGAACTTATTGGGCTAGGTGGGCCTAGACCCAGTGCTTGCCTTTATCAAGTTTTTTAAACCGTCAACTTTCTCTTCCATAACTAACAATTTCTTTTTAACTTCTTCCATATGTTGATCTTTTTTATCCAAGATAACTAAAGAATCAACATCTTCCACAACATGATAACTATGGATACTACTTTCCTTTTTATGCACGGTATCTCCAATAAGCAAATTATGTGAGATCTTCGAGCTAACAACAGAATTCAAATTCTAACAAAAAGAATCCTTACCTAGAAAATAGTCTGATCGAACTCCATGGGAACTACCACTTCTCCACCTTGTCGGCCATTAGAAGTTGTTGATTCCGATAAGAGCCATTTTTCTTCAATGTTGGTAATTTTCTTATTATCTGCCCTCATCCAATATCCACAAAAAACTATTAGAATTGTCAAATACAAGCTTATAAAAACTATTAGAATGGCCAAGCATACCACAAAAAAAGCAAAACATAGATATAACCTCTCATACTTAAAAGTAATCCATACCCAATCACCACCCGGTTTCTTGATTTGCATTCATCCTCTTAAAGGCTTATGAATATCAATATTGACCATAATCCTCATATACTCCCTCTACATGCCATTAAAGTTTTTTAAATCAACCACAATAAAAGTGCTAATGATATTTTTGAGCTCCTTACCAAGCTTCTCTGACATATACCCTATTGAAAGATTATGGATTTGAATCCAAAACTCTGTTCTCGTGAGTTCAACTTGTTTAGGATCACTCCCACAGGAACTCGTTTTAGCAGTCAAGTTTTGAGAGAAATTCTAAGGCCCTCCTTCTAAAACTCGTTCCATGTCTACAGGGTGTGATAGCAACAAAATATGCATATATTTTACTATTTATTTTAATTAAATTTAGCATCATTTTGAATATTAAAATAAGAATAAAAATCCATTATGCATGATTTTCTCTCTTTCTTGAATAATCATATAGACTACACGAATCTTTGCTGTTTTGAGCAAAAATGGACCGCATATGACCCATTTGACATCAAATAAGGCTATTAAAGCTTTGTTAAAGTTTAAGCCCAAGCCATGTCCCTGAAAAGACTGAAAAGCCCCTGTCCAACATTCATAAATTCGAAAGGAATGGTGAAAATTCGATCAAACGTGGATAGCTAAGAACCAAGTGCGAAGTGAGATGCAAAACAACCTCTCGCCAGACCGTTTGGATTGAAACGCCACAATTTTGGCAGAAGCATTGAACCTAGCCTTGTGAGCTGCCTCCTTCAGCATTTTATATTGCCTTTTACATGGTGGAGAGTAGCTTGGCCGGTCAATTGATGCAAGTTGACACAAGGAGACATGGACTATTGAGAGCCTATCAATAATTCCACATATCAGCTTAAGAAAAAGAAGTAGCTGCATGGAGAAATCTGGAGCAAGTAAATGGAGCTCCAAAATGATCTCCTGTCTGGTCGTTTGAACTGAAAATGCAATGTTTTGTAGAAGCAATGCACCTGGTTCAAATTCAAATGAATATTATATCATTTCTTTTCTTCACATAGGCGGTGGAGGCAGGCTTTGCAGATACAAGTTGATCAAGTGGCTAGCTTATGTGGACCAATGGGAATCAAGCAAGAAAGTCTATATAAAGGAGAATGAAAAAATGCAAACGGGGATGATTGGTTGGACATTTTGAACTCCTCTTTGGCACTTGTTGCCGCAAGGAAGGAGAGAGAGGGATAAGTGGCCAATCACAACTTCAGCCAAGAAATTAAAAGGAGAGAGTCAGTATTTTAGTTAGTGTTATTGCAAATACAAAAGAAGTGGAAAAAAGTCAGTAGCAAAGCTTGGACGTGGAGTTCCATGACAACTAGTTAAAGACCCTGAGTTTGTGCTCTATGGCTTTTATTCTCTTCGTGAATTTTATTTGTATCGATTTATTTGTAATAATGCTAGGCTAAATACTTGAATCTAGTTATGGGATTTATCTATCAATTTAAAATGCGACTTTGAATAAAATATTTTATGTTGTATGTTTAATTCCTGATTTAATATGTTGAACTTAATGCCTGTGGATATGTCAGGATCCCATATTTGCATGATATTAGATCTGTTTGAACAGATTGAAAGGTTGACAAATTGGATCGGATCTCACATATTAAACCTAGAATTTCTTTCTAGTGCTAGAAATAGGCTAGGTTCTCTGAGGATAAAGAATTAACACAAAGATTAATGAGTTAAAATTGTGCGAGGCTACAATAAATGGTAGATATGCTTAGTTTTAATAGTCCTTCTAAGCTCAAAAGAGGATTTTGGATAATTTAGGTTAGTTCTCCTTCAGGAATTAACATAACGTTTTAGACCATATCAGGCCATATGATCAAAGCGGTCCAATTGAGCTTGAAAGAGGATTTTGGGCATCACAAATTAATTTTTCAGAGTCTACAGCAAGAATTAATAGAGACCCCATAACTAGACCAACTTTATAATTATTTGCTGAATATCTATCTTTTGATTATCTCTACTTGCTTATTTATTTATTTTAATTGCATCTTAGTTTAACCCAACTCCTTTTAATTTCAATCTTCCTAATAATTGTCGAACATAACAAATTAATAGCCTATTCTCCAATCTCTGTGGGACGATAATCTTTTTTATTACTTGTACGACCCGTATACTTGCGGAACACACTCTAAACTAAAGAGAGAGCTGGAGCGCGAATAGGGTGCATGAACTGAAAAACAAAATTATCATTTCCCAAGTCCTTTACCAACATTCCTTTTATATGTCTCCAAGCATATGCAACAGTATTCTTAAGATCTAGCCAAGCTTACCCCGCTGTTCATGCACCCCTTAGCTAGATCTTAAGAATACTGTTGCATCTGCTTGGAGACCTATAAAAGGAACGTTGGTAAAGGACTTGGAAATGATAATTTTATTTTTCAGCTCATGCACCCTGTGGACATGGAACGAGTTTTAGAAGGAGGGCCTTGGAATTTCTCTCAAAACCTGACTGCTAAAACAAGTTCCTGTGGGACTGATCCTAAACAAGTTGAACTCACGAGAATAGAGTTTTGGATTCAAATCTATAATCTTCCAATAGGGTATATGTCAGAGAAACTTTATAAGGAGCTCGAAAATATCATTGACACTTTTATTGTGGTTGATCTAAAAAATTTTGAATAAAAGTGCTAATAATATTTCCAAGCTCCTTACCAAGCTTCTCTGACATATACCCTATTGAAAGATTATGGATTTGAATCCAAAACTCTATTCTCGTGAGTTCAACTCGTTTAGGATCAGTCCCATAAGAACTTGTTTTAGTAGTCAAGTTTTGAGAGAAATTCCAAGGCCCTCCTTCTAAAACTCGTTCCATGTCCACAGGGTGCATGAATTGAAAAACAAAATTATCGTTTCCTAAGTCCTTTACCAACATTCCTATTATATGTCTCCAAACATTCCTTTACTACATGTTTAATCAAAGGGTTGTTCTCCATCATCTTCCAACTCAAGCCTACCCCGCTCCATGGTCAAACCAGCATACAACTCTTTGATTAAACATGTAGGGTTACTCATTCTAGCCATAATCAATCATGAAGAATGGAAAAAGAAGACCTAAAATGTTAAAAATTGTCAAAGTGAATAAGAGAGATTTTGAACTTGTTACATAGTTAACAAGAGAACTAAAAAATATCAGCATATATTTTATTTTAAAGGAAATAAAATTTAAAAATTTTAAAAATATATATTAGATCTGTACATATATGGGTATACAACCACTCAGCTAGTCTACCTATATAGGCAAACACATACGAACAAAAACATACTTATAAGCCCCCCAAAGAAAAGAAAGAAAGCAAGACTTATTGAAAGTGTTGGCAAAAGTATATATTGCAGTAAATAATTTATTATAGCTTTTTATTTCAATAGATTTGTTTAATTTAAGCGGATTTTTTTAATTTGATTTTAATATATAAATATTTATTATAGTTTTTTTATTTGGTAATTGGATATAATGTGGGTTTTTTTTTGTATTGGAGGAGAGAATTCGAACATAGATTTATTGTTAATCATATATGCACTTACCACTAGACTTTTTCTTGGTGTGTTAATGTGGTTTTTTTATTTTATTTAAATAGTACCAATCACATATTATATTTGCATCAAAATCTTTAAATGATTTTTGTACTTCCATAAATAAAAAGTCAATTGTTAGATATATTTTTATTGAAACCACTATTTCATTCAGTGGATTATTAATAAAATGATCATCATTGCCAATTCTTTTGCTTACTTTTTATCATCATTGCTTATTCTTTTGCTTACTTTTTACTGATCACATCTTGTATTTGTATTAAAGCCATCAAACAAATGAATTGTTGTCACCCCCTAACTCCAACCACCAGAGAAATTGTCTGCTTTAGATCAAGTCAATTTATTCCATACTAGATCGGCAAGACCCACATAGTTTTGTGTCGCAGGTAAAATAAGAACTTCCGAAGAGGTCATCCATCCTAGGATTTCTGCTAAGCAAGTACACTTAACCTTGGAGTTCTTCCAGCTCTCCAAGCCATTCCACCAGAAGACGCCTTTGATGATTAATTTTCTCCTTTTTGATATATGATCTAATTTATTCATATGTCCTGCATTCTACTATCCTAGCTAGCTTGTCATCCTAGAAGCTAACTAGGAGCTCTACTTTATCCGCCCTCTTCGGATCGCTTTGCTGGGTTGGGATGTCATAGGCCCTCTAACTTCTGCATGGTTCGTCCTCGAACCATATATCTACTAGAGGGGTCTCGACTCTGATACCAATTTGTTAGAAATTTCTGATTAGATTATTAAGACTTGTTATATATCTTAATATCATTAGTTTGATGATATTTATGATGGATTAAAGATATTGGATGGTTGTGGGATTATAAAAGTGTTGTTGATATTGTGTGAATTATTGGAGTTTGATGGGGTTATGGAGTATTAAATTGAAAGTGCTTTGTATTCATTTGTGTGGCGAGCTCAGTTTTTAGGGAAAACGCTTATAGTTTTTCTGTAGGATTCTCAAATTATTTTCAAAAAACAATTATTATGACTTGTTAACTTGTGAATACTTCATCTCTTTAAATTTGTTATTATAAAATTTATATGTTAATTAGAACAGTGTCTGACACCTAATGTGGTGCTAGCCGTCTAATCTTTCAGGACTTGACGGTGGGTGTTATATTTAGTGGTATCAAATGTCACGCCCTAACTCCAACCAACTAAAGAATTGTCCGCTTTGGGTCAAGCCAATTTCATCCCATATTGGATCGGTAAAATCTGTATGGTTTTATATCACAGGTGAAACAAAAATGTCCCAGAAGGTCACCCATCCTAAGATTTTTGTTAAGTGAGCACACTTAACCCTAGAGTTCTTCAAACTCTTCAAGTCATTTCACCAAAAGGCGCCTCTGATGGGGTTATAGAGTATTAAATTGAATATGCTTTGTATTCACTTGTGTGACAAGCTCAATTTTTAAGGGAAACACTTACAGTTTTTCTTTAGGATTCCCAAATTTTTTTCAAAAAAGAAATTATTATGACTTGTTAACTTGTGAATACTTAATCTCTTCAAATTCATTATTTAATTATAAGATTTATATGTTAGTTAGAACGGTGTCTCTGACACTTAATGTGGCGCTAGTCGTCTAATCTTTTAGGACTTGACGGTGAATGTTACATTTAGTGGTATCAACTGTCACGTTCTAACTCCAACCACCTAAGAAATTGTTCGCTTTGGATCAAGTCAATTTCATCCCACACTAGATTAGCAAAATCTGCATGGTTTTGTCTCACAGGTGAAACGGGAATGTCCTAGAAGGTCACCCATCTTAAGATTTTTGCTAAGTGAGCACGCTTAACCCTAGAGTTCTTCCAACTCTTCAAATCATTCCACCAAAAGGCGCCTCTAATGATTAATTTTCTCATTTTCAATATATGATCTGACTCATTCATATGTTCCTTATTCCACTACCCTAGCTAACTTGCTATCCTAAAAGCTAGCCAAAAACTCTGCTCTATCTACCATCTTACGATCGCTTTGTCAGGTCAAGATGTCATAATTGTGTCAGTGAAAAAATCATTTGATTATTTAATTTTTTTTCATATTGAAATCATTACTTCATTTGTTCAATTATTTTCAAAATAAAAAAATATTATTTTATTTAATTTAAAAAAATATTATTTGTAATTCCATATTTTTCAGTGTCTGAAATAATAGTTTACTGCTCTGTGAATAGTACCACCTGTCTGGGAATCAGTATTATTTCAGTCCAAAAAATTACTATTTATGTTTTATATTTTATTTAATAATTTTAGAGCATACATGCATGATTTTTATGGATAGAAAGTAAATGATGAATATTTTTGGAGAATTTAGGTAATAAGTGAATAGTGAATTATGGTATTTTATTAATTGGAGAAATTTGAAAAATTATTTTTATGGAGTAAATTTAAATATTATGTAGAAGTAAATAATATTTTGAGGAGAATTAATTGAAGAATATTTTTAGCCATTAGATTAGAATACTTTTGACTTGATCTTGACCATCCACTTATCATCTCTTAAAGAAAGTGGTGGTAAATGACCAAATTAACGTTATTGACTTATAAAAGTCAATGTCTATCATTTAGCAACTACTTCATCTTCTTCTTCTCTTTCGCCGACCCTCTCTCTCTTAGTTCTTTCCATTTTTCTTGAATTTTTGTTAACCAAATACACAAAAATCTACTTCATTAAATCTAAAGTAAGTGATTTATTTTGGAGATTGAAATCTTTGGAAGTGATTTTTGGAGTTAGATTTCAAGTAAATTTGAGGATTTCTCTACTTAATCAAGTAATTGATTTAATGGTATTTGTTCTATTTTTGGATTTTGATTTCTCTTTAAGCATGATTTTATGCTCATTCATGCTTTAATTCTTTTTTTTTTCTTGGTTTTAATTCTTGAATTTCCCTTTATGTAAAGTTTGGAGAACCCTCTCCAAAGATAAAGGCAAAGCTAAGGCTTAGAAAGCTTTTATCTAAGCTTGTTAAAGCTTGATTTTGAGGTTAGTTTGCATAAATACATTTTCCTCTTTCAATTTTTGATTTTGAAAAGTTATGCTATTATGTGAAAATTAAGGATTTTGTATGAATTGCTTTGATTATTAGAATTTGACTAAATAATTATGCTCTTGGGTGAATTTAGAAGCTATGAGTATAGTTAAATGCACGAAGAAAATCCCCCTCCCCTTTTCTTTAAGAGAGACCGAACCATCATGGATGGTGGAACTTGATATTCTAGCTTCTTTGGTTCATGTTTATGCTTCTAAATGTCATGCTATAAATGTATTTAAGTATTGATATAGTTAGTATACATGAATGTGGATTTTTGGTAATTTCCTATGATTTAAAATAAATAGAATTTTAAAATTCTTGGCTCCATGTGTGTAATTTGAGAGTGTGACTATGTAATTATGCTATTTGATATTAATTAAGGATGTTAGCACATTTGATTGAAGGAGGAAACCTCCTCACCCTTATGTTCATGGAGAAGCCAAATCACCCTAAGGTGGTAAGGCTTATTTTGATTCTTTTCAGTTGATGTTTAGACCCTCTTTACGTTATGCTAGATATAAATTTGAGTAATACTAACTTGCCTTTTATAGATATGTTAATTTGATAACTTTTCTGTGATTAAAGTTTTTGAGTAATTTAGGAAAAATGGGTGAGTAAACATGTATTGCCTTGCATTGGATGCTTTATAAAAGGAAAGTATAATTTATATGGTAAGATTTTATTTATAATATTTCTTTTCATGATTTTTAGAAATTTAAAAGAAAATGAGTTTTATGAGTAATGATATGAATTAAGAAAGAAAGTTAAGTTTTGACTAATCTACTTAGTGTCAATTTGATGTGTAATTTGATTTATTATGTAAGATGAGCATGCTTGGCATTTGATGGTATTATGATATTAGCTATGATCATATGCTAGGCATGTGGGTGCCTTATCTTTGAGCGGACGCGCTCCATATGTTACGTTAGGCTCTTAAGCCTTATGACTCTGTTGACATATAAAACCATTATGTATAAGTTTATGAAATCTTATCTGCTTTATTTTCTCTTAAGTTTACAGAACCCCTTAGAAAAATATTTTTAAGAAAATTAAATTAATAAGATTATATTATATGATCTTAGTTTTAGGAATATGTGTGATTATGATAATAAATGTATGAATATAGTATGTTGATGTAGAATTTAATTTTAAGATGAATAGTGTGCCTATAGATGAAATAAATAACAAAGGTAATGAAAATGTGATTATATAATAAAAATTATAAATGTTATTGTTTTATAAGTATAACATGAGATTATGTTCTGTGTGTACATATACATGTCTAGTACTCAAATGATTTTATGATTTGTGAAACTTTTATGAAATTTATGTTTTAAAGTATATTATCATCGCAACATCAATATATATGTGATCTACGAACACCATTGAGTTTTATACGCAGTGTGTTGATTTTTATCACGTGTAGGTTGAAAAACGCAGTTGTTGTTCAAGGACCAAGAGAATAGCATCAGAGCTGAAGAGATTACTTTTGGTAGTGATAGAATAGGTTTTATGTAGTTAAGAATTATAGCATTTATAAATTTTTACTATTGGAGGGTATGTAATTTGGGTTATATAAATTATGTATTTTGATGTAAATTTATTTAGGTATATGTATATGACTAAGTACATGACACTCCTGCCCCCAAAAGCAGAGCTAAACATAGATTTTATTTAATGCTTGGATACGTTATATTTTCTAAGTTAATTATGCATTGTTGGATTTATAAGACTAGATAAAATATATTAATACCTTAACTTTGATGTTTATTATGGTGGATTAGAGTAATCGAATGGTTATGAAATTGTAGAAGCAATGTTTGTGTTGTATTGATAATTGGATTTTGATGGAGGTTGGAGTTTTAAATAGGGAGTATTTTGCATTCAAATGTGTTGGCAAGCTCAGTTTTTGGAAGAAACTCTTATAGTTTTTGTGTAGGATTCTCTCAAATCATTTTCAAAAAAAAAAAATTAATTACTTGGTAAACTTGTGAATGCATAATCACTTCTAATTCACGGTTTAATTTATAAGATTTATATATTAGTTAGAATGGTGCCTCCGTCGTCGAATGTGAAGTCTGTCGTTTAATCCTTCAAACCTAGACGGTAGATGTTACATTATTTATTATTATATTTATTTTTTACCAACTATTAGATAAAACTCAGAGCCTTTTATTTTATATTAAAACCACTAATTGATATTATTATATTATAATTTTAGTGTAAGATTCTCGCTGCATGCAAGAACAAATATTAAATTTGTAAGTTTAATTTTTGCATCACTTGGAGGAATAGTTTCTCAAAGGACATAATTTTATGTCATTGTCCCATTGATAGAACAATTTACACTTGTTTTTATTTTATTTTATTTATTAGACTTATATAATAAAAACATAATCTTATATTAGTATTTGAATATTATTTGTGAATGTTAGTATTCATAGCCACAATTCATATTTTAGATGGTGACCATGATGATTAAAAAATGAGTAAACTAATAAAATAATAAAATAATGTATGAAAGAGAAATAATTTTATAAATATTACTCCCCTATTTTTTTTATATAGAGAAAATTTCTATTTAAGGTATTCTTTTTATATAGAGAAATTTACTTAGAATGAAAATTTTGAAAAGGATGCAATTGTTGACGGTCTAAAATACCCTAATTTGATTTGAGTCTTTGTTAATTGTGCGCGGTTAGTAAGAGAAAGTGGTAGATAAAAAAAAAAGATTAGAAATTTAATGCTCTTATGTTTCCAAAGTAAAAGTGAATGATTATTTTATCACATTAACAAAGGTGCTCATATTAAAAATATGTTGGACACATATCTATTTTGCTTATTAAGTCTAAGTCATTTAAATGTGTTCAATTTACAAATGCATGCTCATTTTATTATATCTGTCTATCAACATTATGTTTTTATTAGATACGAGAGCGTGTATTTGTAAAGTTATTGAAATACCCTAAAAATTTAATTTCAAGATTTTGCATTTAAATTTAATTGTAAATCATTAACCAATGATGTGATGCCAGAAAATATTTTTTATGGTTTATTTGGAACCGAAAACCATTTTGATTTACTTAAAAATTAATTGAAAAACTATTAAATCGATTAAAAATCGAACCAAATCACTAAGTTGGATAAAATCAGTTCAAATTGAACGTAAATATTCTAGAAGCTAGATATTTTTTATACTATCATTATTTTTTTCTTTGGTCATTTGTTTTATTTATCTTTTCCATATCTTTGCTTTCTCCTTTTGCGTTGGCTTCGACCGATTTTCTCCCTCTCCTTCTCTTTCTCTTCCTTCTATCTCTCTCACTCTCACTGAGTCTCACTGGTACAGATAAATTATATAAATGTTAAATTGGTTGAGGACTTTAGTTATCAGAAGATCCAAATTATTTAAGGATTAACTGTTGTTAGTAAAAAAAATAAATAAATTATTACAGAAGCTAAACTTCTAGTTATTATCGCATAAATTAAATGGTTATTATTAAAGGATTTTAGCTAATTAATATATTTTGAGCGTTGATTTGATTAATTGGTTGACCAAAATTGAAGTAATTATCGGTGGATGATTTGATAAATCTAAGGTAATTTTTTAATTGAAAATTAATTATTGAGTTGTACTGGCAAAATGTCAAATGGTTAATAATTATGAGATATTAATCAGTTAAAATATATTAAGTTGAGAATAGATTTTATTATTAAGATTTACAAATATTAGAATGAAATATTAATGGAAGTAACGTTAAGGTTTAGATATATCAGAATATATGGTTGCTAAGAATTGATGGAATTTATTAGGAATGAAGTATTGTATAAATCAAAGTGGTGGATTCTAGATAAATAAAATTTATTGAGTTGACTTAGATTTGTAAGGGTTAAAATTAATAGATTTGATATAGACTTGATTAAATGTATATGATGGATTAAAAAGGAAACTGATGGTGTAATTAAGTTGGGTTAAAAGAGTAAGAATTTCTGAAACTCACCCCCTTCTATGAATTTTTCCAACAAGTATTGTTGGTTTATAATAATTCTGCTTCTTTTCCCACAGAGACTCAGAGAATAATTCTACCTTAATAATGCAAATATTTATATGTGTTCTGGATAACATGTTTAAATAATTCGCATATATTTATTTGGTTCTGTTGTTTAGGATAATGAATTTATATTGATAATGTAAAAATTAATGGGGTGCCAGTTAGAGAACCCATGGAGTTATTTCTAGCTATTTTGATTATTTATGACGGATAAAATTGTCCATATTATGATCGATGAGTTTTGTACAAAAAAATCTATTTTTAATAAATGTATACAAGCCCGAGCTATAAGTTATATTTAATATTGAAGTTGGGTCGAGATTATTAATTGACTGATTTTTGATTAAAGTGAGTTACTGTTTCCAGACTCAGTTAATAACATGAACAAATTTTTCATAGTTTAAGCTTACTACGGTCCTCAAGAGCCTGAAGCTTACTTAAGTCTTAGTGCGAGCCCGGCCCATGATTTTGGATCGTAACAGTTATGTACCCACTTTTCTTTCCCCTCTTCAAATTATTTCCCTTATTTTCTAAAACTCTATGAATGTAAGTACATATTCTAAGTCTGGTTGAAATATATATGTAGCCATATTATAGAAATTTAGGAGACTGTTGGTTTAACAAAAAATTTTGGCTCTATATTTTTACTAAATTTGGCCGCATATTATTGAAAACATTTAATACTTAATATAAACACGGGAAAATCAAAATTTCAAATTGTAAAAATCAAACTTGGAAATTATGAATTCTCAAAATAATTACAATATTTTCTTAAATATTCTCCCCATTTCAGGCATTACTTGTCGAATAAATGTACCATTAGGACTCTCTCTTTGCGAATTGGCTCCATCAAAACTAAAAAAACAATTAATGCAAATTAGAAGTATATTAGATCTTAATTCCTGTGCATTTTCTGTTTTCTCTATATAAAGAGAGCAGAGGAATATAGTAAAATACTTTGAAACAACTAGCTTCTCTTTTATCCAAATGATTTTTAAAAGTTAAACTGTATTATTCCAATTTAATTTCTGAATTCTTTTAAACCAGCCTAATCCAATTGTGTACCATATCACCCAAAGTTTTCGTTTTTTTTTTTTTCCTTAAATTTTTAATTCCGGCTTTCTCGTTCGGTAATATAAATTCTAAATATATAATAATTAATTATATGAGTTATTTTTAAAAATTTTATGAAATAGGCAGGTGTAAACTAGTTATTTCATTTTGTTGAAAATTGGGTTTTAGAAAATAAAAAAAAATAGCTAATCAGGTATAATCTAGTTGGTCTTTCTACCTTTTAATATACAGAGCAAAAAGTCTTGAGTTCAGATCTTTTTTATTATTAATTTGGTGAACGTCATTTAAAGGCAGCACCATATCCATATCTAAACCTAACTCTGTCTTATTCTAAGCTTTTCTTTCTTCCCCAAAACCTTATAATATTGTCAAGTCCATATCTTTGTTAAGAATATTGCAGAGAGAAATGCATGTAATTGGAACATATGCTTAATTTAAATTGGATTGGATTCTCAAAAGGATTAAACTCTGTGGCCTCTTAAATAATAATATATCTTCAATAATTTGAAGTTTACTGTGTTGTTTTCATCGCATATTCTCAGCTAAATATATACAAGTGCACATGGTTCCTAGGCTAAAACATACTTCTAATTAATTGACATTAGGAGACACACACACAGGTTGTCTTTTTCTGATTTGAATATGAACCTGCCTTTCTCTGCTTAATAATTAAATATCCTACTTTAGATGCCATATATATTCAAACAACGTCTTTTATATTCCTTTTTTGTCTTACTCATCAAAGCCTACTGCATAAATCTTGGTATACAATAAGCTATTATAGCATACCTGATCTGTTGATTCTTGATATCAGTTTGATGGTGTTCTTGAAGCAATTTAACAAGGAAGAGCTTCTCTTCCTATTACAAAATAAGTATAATGATATTATCATAATCACATTTTTCTCTGTTGCAATAATTGTTTTCCTGGAAGCTTGGAGAAGAATCACTGGAAGCACATGTAAGAGCAATGAAGAAGAAATCCCAGGTGGCGTTGGCCTGCCTTTCTTTGGCGAAAGCTTTTCTTTTCTTTCAGCTACTAACAGTACAAGAGGCTGCTATGACTTTGTTAAGCTTCGACGAAAATGGTTAGTGATTATTCTCTTCACTTTCTGTATCTATCAGATTATAAATTTGTTCTTAAAATTACAAGTTCTTTTTTTTTTTTTTCCCTTAAGACAATTCTGTGAACCAACATATTATAGGACGTCATTTGTTTGCATAATATCAGTGATAATTAATAATTAAATTTATGGTTAGAAGCCATCTCATTTGCTTATGATAAACCAATCAATCAAGAATTAATGTTTTGTTATCAAGTTTGAAATAACTAATATTGGTGGATTATTTCCCTTAATTTAATTATTAGTCTCTCTGTCCCATAATTTTTCTCTTACTTTCCTTTTTCATGAGTCCCAAATTATTGTTTTGTTTTCTCTTTTAGGAGCGAATAATATTTAAAGTTCAATATTTTTGTTTTATCAATAAATATAACAGTCAAACTATAATGTGGCCATTAATTAAATCTCGGTATAAATAAAATTAACATATCAACCTTTAATCTTCCAATAAAATCCTATTTCATCAAATGTTTGATTAATTTCAAGAATAATTTAATATGAATCATTTAATGTTTATAGAAAAGAATATTAGAAAATATTAAATAATTTTTTTTAATCCATGTGCAAATCAAACCAGGACACGATTATAGGATAAAGAGAATATATACTAAAATAGCTAGTGCATATTTAGCTATAGACAAAGCATAACAGAGACAAAGGATTCATAGAGCCGACCACAACTAGTTTAGAATTACGAGCTTGTTCGATAATACTAGTTGTTAGTTATTAGCTATTAGTTATTTATATAACTGTTTAGAGAAAGAAGTGTTTGGTAAAAGTAATTATTTGATTAACTATTGAATTTAAAATAACAAAAACAAACATTTAAATATTGAGTTAAAAAATTTTAACCTATGACTATAGTGGTCAACTCATTATGAAAGAAAATATCAATTTATAATGTGTAGTCCAATTATATAAATTGAAATCATTATCACTTCTAAAATAATAATACAATTTCTTCAAATATTTCTCTATTAAATTGTTTTGTTTAAATTTTTGTGCAAAATAATGCAATTTTTTAATTTAATTGCAGACTTGCAGTATAATAGCAAAAGAATTTAAACTAATGTTAATATAAATTAATTAAGAATAATATGACTTAAAGAAGGACATAATTGTAAAAAAAATTAATAAAAAATAAGAAACACTAAACATTAGATGGATTAACGTTTTAATAAACACTGTCTTATCCACTAATAGCTATTTTATATACTACTTTACTGAACTACATAATTTACAAATATAAAATTTTGACATAGTAATTCTAAACTCTCCCTCTAAGGCTACCTCTCAGAACAGAGACTAAGGCTTAGTTGTTGTATAATTATCAAACATTGACGCTTTCAGATTTTTACAGAAAGCATTAAGTTTTATAAACAATTAATTAATCAAATAATTTGCATATTGCAGGAGCTTGGAAATAATTTTTAAAATTAATGATTAAGCAGTAATATTTAATAGTGCTATAATTATATATATTTTTTATAGGCATGGGAAGTGGTTCAAGACCAAAATGTTTGGAAAGATTCATGTTTTTGCTCCAACAACAGAAGCTGCAAGACAGGTGTTTACTAATGATTTTGAGGAGTTCAATAAAGGATATATTAAATCAATGGCGACTGTTGTTGGAGCAAAGAGTGTTTTTGCTGCTCCAATTGAGAGCCACAAAAGGATTAGGCATGTTCTTTCTGCTCTCTTTTCTATGCCTTCTCTTTCTAAATTTGTTGGGAAATTTGATCAAATGCTATCTCAAAGGTTGAACAAATTAGAACAAAATGGTAAAAGCTTTCCAGTGCTTGAGTTCACCATGAAGGTAAATATTATATTTGCTTCTTTTTTTTTTAATTTTACTCTAATTTTAATAGTTAATGTTCATTATATCCGATATCAAAGAACGAAAATTTTTTATTACTCTATTCTTTTAGAGTTTTTAAAGTATACTCCACACTACTAAAGTTTTCATCAATTTGGTTAGTTCAAAGTATACTCCAGCTCTTTGACTCATTGAGCGAATAAAAAAAAACAATTATTACAACATAAAAAATGATACCCTTTTAAAAAAACAATTTAAAACTCAATGCTAAACGCTCTTAATTGAACTCGTTTAACTTAACAAATTCAATCAATTTAGTCATTAACTCGACTAGTGATAATTTACTCAATTTAGTTATGATTCTGATAATATTTTTTGCAGTCCAATAACTAATTAATCTTAGAAATATCCATTGGCAGCTCACTTTGGATTCAATGTGCAACATGCTAATGAGCATAACAGAGGAATCTCTGCTTGAACGAATTTTGAGAGACTGTGGCTTGGTATCAGATGCCTTATTATCTATTCCTCTTATGATTCCTGGCACCACATACTACAAAGGCATGAAAGTAAGAAATGCATAATTTTTTTATCTTCTTAATTTTAAATTCTGTCTTATAAAAATGGTTGCACTAACTCAAAAATTATAAAACCAGGCACGTGAAAGGCTCATGCAAATGTTCAGAGAGATGATAGCTAGAAGGAGAAGTGGAAAGGAAAATAAAGATGACTTCCTTGAGTATTTGCTAGAGAGAGATTCACATCCACCTAATGAAAGATTAGATGATTCTGAGATTATGGATAATCTATTGACATTATTAGTTTCAGGGCAGGTTAGCTCTGCGGCTGCCATGATGTGGAGTGTCAAGTTCCTTGATGAGAACAAAGAAGTGCTAAACAGGCTAAGGGTATGACCAAGTTTGTTATTATCTTTCTAGGGTTGAATACATAAAATCACTATTGAACTTTGCAACTGTTATCTTGTGGTGCTTTGCAAATGACCGATCGTACACTTGAATTTTTAAATTTTAATAACATTACACGGCTTTTGACATGAATATCAATAATTTTTAGGATTTTTGAATTTTATTTGTGAAATATCGACTTGATATATAATTAACATGACTTTTGAAATAATAATTTTTATAAATTTTAAATTTTTAATGAGTGTTTAATTCATTTAATTTTTTAAATTGAAGTGTTTAACTCAATAATTTTGAAAATTGAAGTATTTAATAGATATAATTTATAAGTTAAAGTTTTTTATGGATCAAAATAAATTGAAAATGCCACAAGATTAGAAATAACAAAATTTAGGAGTGAATTTATTTATTCGACCCTTCTTTTAGGGTATGACCAGGCACAGAGAGGGAAAAAATAATTTAAAAGTCATTTGATTCAACTGGTTTGAACTCAAAAAATAAATTATGGATATTTATTAAATTTTTTAATTAGCAGCTGATGGCTGATACACGTTATTGCTATAAATCACCGGCCTTTAGTATACTCAAGACAAGGATATATAAATATATATTTATATATTGAGAAAGGGATAATGTTGAAAGAATATAATAATTACTATGATGAATTTACAGGAAGAACAACTGAACATAGCCAAAGATAAGCAAGTGGGCTCCGTACTTTGCATGGAGGATGTGAACAAGATGACCTATGGCATACAGGTTAGACAATCTGGACCGGATTTTTCTGCATATGGGAATTGTAATCTATGTCATTAACATTTGGAGGAAACATCTTCCAGGTTGTTAAAGAAACATTAAGAATGTCAAATGTTGTGTTATGGTTTCCCCGAACAGTGCAAAATGATTTTAGACTTGATGGTATGTTGCCTACCTTTTTTGTACTAGATTACAAGAACACTGCAACATCTTAATAGTTTCTTCCTTGTAATATTCGCGTTTTTCTTTTCGTATGTTTCTTTAGGTTTTGTGATAAAGAAAGGATGGAATGTAAATGTTGATGCAACTTTCATACATTTCGACCCAGCTTTGTACAAGGATCCTTTGCAATTCAACCCTTCAAGATTTGACGTAAAACCTATTTTTCTCACACAATGACCATTTGTAGAAATTTGTGCATATATTTATATTTTTGTTTGTAATAATTTCTAATTTTTTGCTTACAGGAAATGCAAAAACCATACAGTTTCATACCTTTTGGAGCTGGACCTCGGACATGCTTAGGAATAGAAATGGGAAAATTGTCTATGTTGGTGTTTCTACACAGGCTGACTAGAGAATATGAGTGAGTAACCAAAAGAACTTTTACAGTTATATCAAATTAACTGTATCTATGTCAATCAATTGTAACTGTAATCTGGTTGGTCTTCTTAACTCTTGCAGAAGATGGAAGAAGTGAGATCTTAAGTTTTACATGAGATTTTTATCTAAAGGACTCTTACATTCATTTTTTTTCTTTTGTATATATTAGGTGCAGGCAAAATTTACTCCTAACATTAATTAACTTTCCTCCAATGATATAGGTGGAGAATTGAAGATGGAGACCCTAGCATGGAAAAGACTACACATGTTCCTAGATTAAAGACTGGCTTGCCCATAACCTTGAAGGTCCTAAATAATGCGAGGCAAGAATGAGAATTGTTCTTGGTTTTTGTTTCTGACTTCTATGTGGTTATTAGACTTGTATTAAAGACTTCTATGTGGTTACCTGCATCTCAAACGCCTTTTAAATATTCATTTAACTATCTGTATTTGAATCCGTTTAAAATACTTTATAGCTAGATAGTATATTCGCAAATTTTAAATTATCTAGACCCAAATTTATTTAAAATATATTTTTTACTAGTAAATGGGTAAGAAATGGTGGGCACCTATGGCAAAAACCATTTATTACAGAGGATAGTTACATCGAGTATCCAAATTTTAATACTCATACCCTATTTCCGTCTTGGGTAGTGAAATATCCTTTTACTATCTATATCCGTTTCAAACCTATTTATAATTATTTATACACTTATTAAACAGATTCGGTTGGAATAGTTACCCTAAAATACCCGTCTAACTTCTATCTCTAGTTAGTGTCATGGAGTTCCTGTATATCAAACTATGTCCGTCTATCTTCCTGTATGTCCGAAGGCCACTTGTGCTGTGACTAGAGACTTGCTAATGGTTTTTTTTCAAGTACTCTAACGTGCTAGTACGACGCTTATAGTTTTCCTTTTCTTTTTTTTTTCTTCTGCCGAAGGTAAACGGATGACATGTTTAACATTAATATGAATCAAATGAACAACAGAATTTAACAAGAATTTGATTTTCTAACTCTTCTTTCGGGGAATGTGTTTAACTGCATTTAGAGAAGGTAGAGATTATAATGAGCATTAAGAAAACAATTATCTTGTTTATATATCGCGATGTATGTGTATATATATTTTTATTTTTTAAGTAAATATATTATTTTTCATTTTAATGTATTATATAAATAAAAAATATTAATTAATTTTTTAATAATATTTAATAAAATTTATTATTTAAAATAATTATAAATAAAATATTCTTAAACAATTAATTTGAAAAGTTTATTAACAGTTTTTCTTTCAATGTTGAGGCTAAATAAATAATTTCCATTAGCCAATGGCTGGTACAGAAAAATTTAAAATTGCAAGCGATTGATTCATCAGCTGTTTATGATTTTTATCACCTATTAGCTATTAATTAAAAAAAAAAGCTTATCAAATGCCTTTTTGGATTAGACTAGATATTAGATTTAAAATATATCATCATATTAAATTTAAAAAAATAATAAAATAAACTCATCCTTTTTGTCAAATCTGAAAACTTGAAAATATATCATACCATAATATCAAATTAGATTATATATGATAACAATTTAGAGATAAAGATTATCTTATCAATTATATGAAAAAAAACATATTAAAACATAACTTAATAATAAGTGTAGATACAATCTGATAATAAATTCAGGTTTACATTTTTTACTGTAATACTAAAAGAAATTACATACAAAGAAGATAAAAATTAAAAAATATTTGAATTTAACGGGTTAATCAAAATATAGAAAAATTTAAAAATGAGAAAAAGAAAAAAATTTTTGACTGGGAGAATTCCTTTTTCACTTCGTTCTTCCGGCATACATATATTATCATATTAATTTTTTTTTCTGATTTTATTTTAATAATATTGATTTTTATTTTTTTAGGAAAAAAAAGACATGGTGGCATGTACGGCAAACGCAACCAGGCATGCAAACTTCCCAATTATGATTTGCTGTCTTCCTAATTTTCACTTGCAGCTTCCCACGAGCCCTTCATTTCTCAACGGAATTGCAATTCCCTCCCTCTCCAAATCCTGAGGCCTCGCAATTCGAATAAAAGAACATCTGCAATTCTAACTTAAAGAAAAATCAATTCTCATTTTCATTAAATTATCTGTTCAAACTCTTAAATTATAACAATCACCTACAACTAAATTTTCAGCATCCATAACGATATACATTGCTTACTCTCATTGTCGTTTCATTCTTCTGGTATGCTCGTTTTGATGCCATTTAAACTTCATCTGTTCGTTTTACGGATAGATCTGATTTTGTTAGTGATGAATCAGTTCATTCTTTGAAAAATTAATTTGGGATCCGAATCATGATTTTTGCAATTGCAATATAGGCTTTATTTTGATCACATTGCGGGGATGATCTGAGATCTGTTTTTCTGATTGTGAAAGTTGTTTGATTTATGACTGTAAAACGCAACCTTTCGTTGAAGAAGCTCCTTTTGATTGAATTGTTGTGTTGATTTGTATGGTATTTTAGTATCATAAGCTGGCTAAATCACGCCTTGTGGTTTTCTTTTTTTAATTATTATTCAAAAAGAAAGAATCATTTTTTCTTTGTATTGTCTTAGAATTTCCCATTTGCAGACTTGAAATGGGTATTTAATATTTTTTTTTATTTTTTGGTTCGTTATTTATTATTTTATTTTTTATTTGTTGCTGCTGGTTCTCTAGTTATTAATTGTTATATTGCTTTCTCCGTCTGAGACTTCATAGTGTGACCAAATAATCATTTTCTGCTCTGTTAATTGTAGATGGACTTATGCAGGGAGGCTGAGGGGTAGAAGTCTTGAAATAATCAGTTTTGCAAAGTAATTTAAAATGGCTCCAGCTAGCAAAGCTGATAAAAAGGCAGCAGTAGATGCAGCTGCATGGATGTTCAATGTTGTCACTTCTGTTGGGATTATCATTGTCAACAAAGCGTTAATGGCTGCTTATGACTTCAGTTATGGTGGGTTTACTTTCATTATTTCCTATTTTCATCTATACATTCCTTTTTTTGATTCAGGAAATAATTGATAGTAAGCTTGCTATGTTTCCAGAAAGCAATTTCTCTTGGTGACTTCTGTTCTCCTAATTCATCTCTCATTGTCTTAAATGTTGAGCGTTATTAATCATGCTTATAGTCTGCTATGGCCTTTCAGTTAAAACAAAAGCGTTGTTAATAGATCTAGCTAATTGCCAACAATTTTGGAGTTTGATCTTCTATGCTGATTAATGCTTCAAGTTTAGCACTGGAATGGTTGTGCTCTGTCCTGCTGTTATAGAAGTGTCTGGTGTATACTGAACCCAGTAGGAACATTTTGGGGTATTAGCATGCAGGCAATGTTGGTTTTTTGGATTGTGTTGCATAGAGGCAGTGAATTTTCTACTTTTGGTTGCTCTGTATATGCAGCCATTCTGTACGTTATTAAATGAAAAACAAAGTTGACAACAATGTGGCTAATTATGAGGTTTGGAACATATATTACTTGTAACAATATTGTAGATTGTATTTTGTTGGAGTTCAAGGTAGTGAAGGGTGTGGAATGGATTTAGTGTGGCTCTCCTCTAGGGGTGTTCTAATATTGCTAAGAGATTGAGTATGATAAGGTAGTTATGGATTTCCTGACTGTTGATACTTTATTGTCCAATAGATTTTCGCTAAGGCATTCTCCAAGAGATTGAGAATAGGGTCCATTGCTACTTTATTCTCTCATAATCAAAATGCTTTTGTTGAATGTGAGCAAACCTTGGATGTTAGTGGATATTATTGATTGTAATAATAGAAAATAGATGACAGATATTGATCTCTAGTTGGACTCTGACAGAGCTTAAGACTGAGTGAGGGAGTTCCTTTATAAGGTTATGGATAAGAAAGGTTTTGGAGCTAGGTGATGGAGTTTTATTGGAGCTTGCTTATCTTTGGCTTGCATTCTCTATTATAATAAATGAGGTAGTAAAGATTCTATTAACATATTGATGAAACAATCAAATTAATTCGAAGAATTTCTTAAATGATTGCTGGAAAACATTTAGTATAAACGAAACAGATAGTAACACCCTTAGAAGTATCAATAAAATGTTTCTCAAATGTCAAAAAAAAAAAAAGAGAGAGCATTGCTTTCATCCTTTGCTCTTTATTAAGTCAAAAGTATACGAGATAGATCACTGTCTATAAAATAATACTGTTTCTTTATGTTTTCTTTTTGAATCTTGAGAAAAAGACACATTAATTGGAATAAAAAGATTGAAATGACTCTAAAATGGTTGAAGGTGAGGTTTATAAATAAAACAATCCCTTTTATTGGGTATCCTTGATCAACACAGCCTTAGATGCTTCAATTGTCTTTAATGAAAGGTTACATATTTCAGGTTAACCCTACCCCATAATACCAATGGGCAGTATGGAGGAAGAAGCATTGCGCCTAGGAGTCAATGACACGAAAACTTTGTTAGGATTTTTCCAATCTTCTTTATTTGGATTACGACTGACAAGAATGGTTGGGACAACATGCATCCATCTGGGACAACATGCAACCTTTGTCAACGGTTGCAGCTTCAAGGGATACTTAAGGAGATCCCCTTTAATTTATGTTATGGTTAGTCCGGTTCTGGATATTGAAGTTGGAAATGATAAAGGGTTCTCCTATTTGCAGTTTGTTAATAACATTCTCGTCGTCTAGTAGGAGGAATAATTTTCTTAATGTGCTAGTCTTGTTGTTGATATTCAAGAGTGTTTGGCTTCTAGATTAATACATCTAAGAATGGTATGTCATGGAGTATCTGAAATCATACAGTTGTTGAGGTTTGGCTTCTTTGGTGGAATGGGTGTGGTAAAATATCATCTCTGTAGTGGTGATTCTCCTAGGTTGATAAGATCAAAGGATACATCAATTACAACATAAAACCTTGACTTGTAAATTTTGTAATTCGGCTTTCTTTTTTCCCCCCTATCCAGAGGACTAGTAGGCTTTTGATTTGGCTTGTTTGACTTACAAACTAAGCCAAGTTCAGTTGATCTATTGGCAGAACCGAGCTTATTCCTTAGTGAACAGTTTCGATTTATTTATAGGACCATCTGGAACTGAGGATTTTGAGTGAATTTGTGAGGACAAAATAAGAAGGCTTTAGTTTAGTTGGATTAAGTGATGTTGTTCAACCTCTTCTGTTTTCATTTTTTTTTTCTGATTTCCCCTTTCACTCAGTAGAAACCTTATAGCCCATGTGTTTTAGTTTCCTCTCCCTTAATTATATTCTTTTTCATATATAAAAGTGACATTAAAGCAACTAAGGTAATGTTTGGACTTGTGGTTGTGATGGTGATATTCCCCATTGCAACCAATAAGTTAAAGGAAATAGGGTTTTTGGCATTCAGCTTTCTTATTGTAAATATGTAAATATTCTTATTATCCTGCTTGCCATATGTTTTTTCACATATTTATTGCTTATGATTTTCTGCAGCTACAACACTAACTGGCTTGCATTTTGCTACCACAACCTTATTGGCTTTTGTTCTAAGATGGCTGGGATACATCCAAGCCTCTCATCTACCTGTCTCAGAGCTTTTAAAATTTGTCTTCTTTGCAAACTTCTCAATTGTTGGAATGAATGTTAGTCTAATGTGGAATTCAGTGGGATTTTATCAGGTATAATCTTTGTTATGGTGGGTGGCTAGTTATTTCTTGCAATAAATTCCTTACATTTTGTTCCATTTAACTGTCAGATTGCAAAGCTGAGTATGATTCCTGTGTCCTGCCTTTTGGAAGTGTTGTTTGACAAGATTCGGTACTCACGAGACACAAAGCTGAGCATCGCAGTTGTTCTCTTGGGTGTTGCTGTCTGCACTGTCACAGATGTCAGTGTCAATGCTAAAGGCTTCATCGCAGCTTTTATTGCCGTCTGGAGCACCTCTCTGCAACAGTATGTAAGTTGTCCTTTCCATTTCATAGAATGTGAGCAACTAGTTGTCTTGTATTGTGCATACCTACACTTGTTTATTTGCATGCATCTATTTATTTATAAAGGCAGTATGGTATTCTATTCTAATCTTAATGAGATCTGTGCATTGTTAATCACAAGTATCTAAAATTCAACCTTGGCTATTCAGGAATGGCTAATCTTACAACAATGTTGAATTCTTTATTTGCAGTATGTACATTACCTTCAAAGGAAGTATTCACTTAGTTCTTTCAATCTACTTGGTCATACTGCTCCAGCCCAAGCTGCAACACTGCTGTTAGTAGGCCCCTTTTTGGATTACTGGTTGACAAACAGAAGAGTCTATACTTACAACTATAATATAGCCTCAGTGGTGAGTTATCCATAACATTTGACTTTCATTTAGTTTTGCATATCTCAGTTCTTATCTTCACAGTTTAGCTTTAATTTGTACATACCTGGACATGCGTATTGCTGTATTGAATTGTGATCACTTGCTTATTCTGGATGATGCGAGTATGTAAGTAGGTGTACATTTACTTCTCTAGTTGGGAATGGATATGGTTCCCTTCTCCTCATGAGGTTGATCTCAAAATGCATGTATATGCATTATCACATTGGTATTTAGGCTGCCAGTTAAAAAATAAGCTTTCTTGGAGGAAGTGATTTGGCTTGACCAGAACTTCAAATTTGGCAAACCAATTCAATTGTGCAATCCAGTATACTTGCTCAGATCACTAGTTTTTTATACTGACGTGTTTTCATACCATGTAAGGAGCAAATAATATGCATTCCCACCTACAAAGCAAGTTTTTGTAAAACTACAAGCAAGTCAAGTATTTTTTTTTTAAGAAAAAAAAAAGAAAAGAGGAAGCCCAATCCTGGTTTACACTAACTCTAAATGTCCTCTAGTCTTATGCCATGGTCTTAAAGAGCAAGGCATTGGTGTTGTCATCCTACTTTTCCAATGAGATTTGGAACACAAACAAATCAAATAATATATGGTATGCAACTATTTGCAAGTCAAAAACGGTATATGCATAACAATAAATATGCAAATGAATACTGCTTCATCACATCTCTTATTTAGATTTGACTCTATAATTGGATTTGCTTTTCTTGTTTTTATGTCTTGAAGTTCTGAATAGTGCAGCTAATTCAATGACATGTATTTGCATGCATAAATGAATAAACTTTCTTTTCGCCATGTGCTCCAAATTAATCCTTACAATGCTCTCTCCATCTTGGTCTTCACAGATGTTTATCATTCTATCTTGCACCATTGCAGTGGGGACCAATCTCAGTCAATTCATATGCATTGGCAGATTCACTGCTGTGTCGTTTCAAGTGCTCGGGCATATGAAGACGATCCTTGTATTGATATTGGGGTTCTTCTTCTTTGGTAGAGAAGGCCTTAATTTACAGGTAGTTTTGGGTATGGTCATAGCTGTAGTTGGAATGATTTGGTATGGCAATGCCTCAACCAAACCAGGAGGAAAAGAGCGGTGGAGCATTGCACTACCCACAAGCAGACAACAGAAACACAGTAGTTTATCGGAATCGAGTGAACACGACGCAAAGGTTTAAGCATTCATGTAGGAGAAGCTTAAAACATACAGGGGTAGGGGGTAGCTAATTCCAGGAACTCATTAATTATTTGAGAGTAGAATGCACCATTTGATGCTAAACTAATTTCTTTTTGGTTCTATCATTCTCATCTTCCTAAATGCTGATCCTGTAAAGGGAAAGAAGATTTTTTGCTTGGGTTTACTGAGTTAGGCTGCAATTTTTTTTCTTTTTTTTGTTCTTATTCAGGAATATAAACTATGATAATCAGTTTTCCTTTTTCTATCCGATCTACAAACCATATGTTCACAGCTAGATTTGCTACCCTCGCACTTCAGTAGTGAGTACAGGATGTATTATTTTTATTTTGATATTATGTACTTAATAGGTTCTTTTTTATTATTAATATATTGTTTGTCATTTCTATGTGGTTATAGACAATTTTTAATATTTGTTACTTGGATGAAGATGATAAGCACTGCTACCTGCAAAACAGGCTGTTTGGGAATCGGGGAAATTAAGGGGGTAAATGTGGAGAATGTATTGTCCCCCGTCTGAAATCTGGTTAAAGTAACGGCAAAAGTGGGCATTCCGTTAGTCAAGTTCAAACTGAATCAAATAAGTGCGAATTGTATGTAAAAAAGATTGAATCTAATCAAATTGTCAGAAAAATTTAACCGAACTAAATTAGTTTATATATATTGAAATTAAAACTGAATTTTATTTTTTAAAAATTAAGCCGAAATGAATCAGAGTTCAATTTTAATTTGGTCAATGTTACTGATTATTGTCCAATGCTAAGCAAGAGAAGGGGTAAAACTGAAAACTTAAATATCGATATTCAATTTTGAAGCATTGAAATTATAGAGATATCGAAAAAAAATCAATGTTTCTTTTTTTTTTTCAGAGAGGAAAAAAATCAATATTATTCTAAGAACAGTATGAAAATCTATATCTATCTATATAAATATAAATGCTTATATGGTAATATATTAAAAAATGGAAGTGATGATGTGCCATTTTATTTTTCATTATGATTAATCTTTTTTGCATTTAATAAAAATTAAATTTTTTTATTAAATAATGAAGTTACAAATTAATAAATCTAATGAAATACTTTCACCTTAATTAACATTTTTAACATTTAATAAATATTAAATTTTTAATAAATATTTTTTCTATAAAAATTAACTAAAATCTAATAGAGTTATAATATAGTTATAGGTAATAAATATTTATTAATTAATATGGTTACAGTAACAAATTGAATTAAAATATAATTTCAATTCACTAAAAATTTATTTAATTAAAATTAAATCTTCCTATACTTCAATTAATTATAGAAAATTTGAATATATGAGAATTCAAAGAGATAAATAAATAATTAATTAACTATATAATTTGAATTACTATAATTAATTGTGTTAATAAATATTTCAGTTTATTATTTGAAAATTTCAAAAAGAGCATATAATTTCACCTTTCATCATTTAATCAAAATATACATGAGCAAATTATTTAAATTAAAATAACACAATATAAATCACAATAAATTTCTTATAATTTATCCATTCAAATCAATTAAAAAAATAAAAAATTACATAGTTTATGCATCGCGTGAGTACATGGCTAGATAACATATAATTTTTTAAATATTATTTTAAAAATATAATTGATAATCTCAAAATATTATGTTTAGAGGGATAAGGATCAGATAAGGCTTGTTACATGAGGGATTTGAGGGAGAGATATTAGGAGCACTATTTTCTAATATCAAGCCTAAATCTTCTTATTTTCTATTTGCCCATTTATCTGTACACTATTTCTTTAGTATCCTAACTGAGTACGTGTCTATCAGATGTCGTAGACATTTATGTTGGAGTTGGTCTTCTCTTGTGAATGCTTGGTAGCTCTTGTTTAGCATAGCTTTTGCAAAGTTTTGATGTTAATATGGATTCGGTAGACCAAGATTAGTGAGGAGTCCCTTGGATTTTCCATGGAAGCTCAATTATTCCAGCGGGGATGCTTGGCTTATTCGAACCCTTCGGGTACTGAGCATTGGCTTGTGGATAAATTACTACTCGACCTCTAAGGGAGTGATGTTTCATAACGGCTGTGTAAAATGGGCTTTCAGAGGTGTTTTAGGGCCGTTTTTGGCCCGTAAGACTTTGTAGTTGACTTAGGCCCATTTGCAAAGATGCCAACTATTGTGGGGGGGGGGGGGGGGGGGGTGTTGGGGTTGGGGGGATGATTGATATGTATTAACCATCCCCTTAATGACAATTATTTGAATTTCAAATAGGGGACTCTTCAACTATAATGGCTTTTCAGTTTCCAATGTTGACTCGTGAAGCTAGTCTTCACTATATAAAGATTGCTTTCTTCTCGTTTTGGGGCTTTTGTGATTCTTCCTACATTCTCCTGCATTCTTGCCTTTTTGCTTTATCTCAACGACTACTCCCTTACTTGCTTTAAGTAAATTTTAGCACATTTTTTATGTTTTCTTTCCATTTTTCCTTTCTCACTATCATGAGTTTGGTCGTCAATCCAAGGGAAAAGCCCTTATGCATGAATCCTCTAAGTCTTCCAGTAACGGGTGTAGGCAATCAAAATCAGAAAAGAAAAATTGCCTTCTGAGAGTAAGGGAATCAAAGTTTGACACTGATAGTGAGCCTGGTTTGATTCGACGGGGTCTACTGATCCTAGCCCGAAGTAGTGGCACGGTCTCAGGCTCTCAAACTAGGGTTGTACACGCTCGCCCTTATTTACGAGATGAATCTACCTAGGACAATCTCCTAAGCAGAGAAGGACCGAGCCTTCTTATCCTAAGTAGGGAATGTGAGGGTCAAGGGGCTAAGTAGTTTCCCTACTGAACGTGATTTAGACGACATTCGCCAGTGCTTCCAAAATAAGGGTTCCTCAAATGGATATGAGAGCAAACACCTATTTGGATCGCTAAACTCTAATTATTTATAAGGAAGACTACCCAGCAATCATAAGGTTTCCCCTCCAAGGAATTATCTCGTCTTTTTGCACCAAGTGGGGGGTGACTGTTAACCAAATAGCTCCGAATGGTATCGCATGATACATGGTGCATTCATTTTGGCTCAACAAGAGGGCTTCGACCTTAACATGCACCATCCACATGTTATGTTCAACTTCATCTAGAGAGGGCCGAGGACCATCCTCATTTATTTGCTCGGAAGGATTAGAATTGCTTCCCTCAGAAAAGCATATCTTTGAAGGGGAGGTGGAAAGAGAAATACTTCCTTATCAACCATCCAAAGGGGTTTGATGTGCCCTTTACTTGGAGCCAGGGAGCTCCCTAAATAAGGTGTCCTCGGGCTTTAACTGCAGCCGAGGAGAGGTGGGTTAAGACTTTGAAGAGGCATGCCAAAAATTCTCTGCCTCTGTTACCACTACTTGATATTTGAGCTAACAGACTTTTCACTAAGGCTTGTTATTATTTATTCATTGAGGGTTCCTTGTTGCAAATCTTCTTGTCACCTAATTTACCACCAACTGCGAATCTGAGAGAATTAGCAAGTCCTTTGCTCAGACTTCTAGGGCTATTTTCAACCACGTATTCAACCACATTATTGGTGTAAGGGAAATCTAATTGTACTGCATAGCTCAACCATATCCTGCTTGGACTTCTAGGATGATGCCAGCTCGTGCTCCTATAGTCCCAAATGCTCTATCTATTTGCAGTTTCTATTAGAGTCAGTGAGTATCTCACTTTATATCGACTTGGTTAGTGTCATCTTCGCTACAAGGTTAGCCAGGAACCGTGCTTTTAAAGTCAGGTTGTAACATCCTGATGTATAGGTGCTCGAGAAATCACATGAAGTAATTTTATTGTGATTTTATCTTCCTATTGATTGAATAATTAAATTATTTTATTATGGTTGTTATCAATTATCATTGGTATTTATTAAAAAATAATGAAAAAAATGAATGATTAATAATCATTGTTGAAGTGAAAAATTGCATAAAATAGTTTGATATGATTTTTCCTTATTGATAGAGCAATTAAATTGCTTAACTTGTGTTATTAATAACTATTGGCATCTAGTTACTAAAATATAATTTGAGATACATTTAGTAAATATTTGTGAAAAAAAAATTGTGATAGTTACTAACATTTATTTTGTATTTAATACAAATCTATTGAAAGCAAATTTGAAAATAAAAGAATTAAGGAAATTTTGTTGGTTAGTAGTGTTTATTACCAATAATTATAATTATTGGTCAAAATATAAATCTATAGTAATTATTAACATTTATTTTGAATCAAAAAGATATATGAAGGTAATTAAAATTAAATTTAAAAAGAAAATATTTTATTATTATCAAATCAGACTTATAAATCAGTTAGAATCTTCAAACTGGATGAAAAATCTATAAATCAATTAAAAATCAGGGCAAACCATTGAGTTGGACATAACCAGTTTGAATCGAACTGAACTATTAGAGAACCCTAGATTTTTTATTTCTTTCCTTTTCATTGTTCAACATAGCTCTCTTCATCTTCTTCTTCTTCTCCATACTTGACCAAGCAAAGAGCACGTGCAATCAAGGAATTTTTAAGTAATTCATAAGGAAAGGTTGGTTATCTTCTGTTCCTATTCCTTTTTCATGATTTTATTTTTGATTTTCATGAACCATGATATGAGGTGTTTATTTATTATTACTGACTTGGTGGAGATGATGTTATTGTAAGTGTTTTCAAGTTGATTTAATGTGATTAAAGATGATTAAACATGAATTTAAAGTCAAGATTGCATAATTAACTTACTTGGATGATTTTAGTCATTTGATTGATAATCTACGGATTAAGTATTTCTATACATGAAAGGCAATTATGTTATTTACATTTTAGAAGAGTTGTTATACATTAATTAGTGTTGGAAGTAAGTTAAAAATTGCTTAAGGAAGTAAAGAATTGCTTAAGTCAGTAAAGAATTGCTTAAGTCTATCATAATTGAGCTACCTGAAAATTCAGTTGCAAAAATTAAATTATTTAAATTAGTAAATGAACTCTAAAAATTATAAAATTTTACAGAGAATTGTGTTCAGATGTCGAAAAGGTTATGGTAAAAGGGCTAGTGCAATGGACAAGAAGAAATAGAGTTAGAATTAAATGAATACAGGCTGCTCAATGAAAAATCTGATTGAAAATTAGGCATTGTGTTTAGGCTATTTAGACATGTAAATGAACTCCAAATATTATGAAATTTTATATGAAAGCAGTAGCTTACAATGTGAGAAAGATGTTGGTAAAATTTTAGGAAGAATGATTTAATAAAGTAGAGATATTGATAAAAGAAAGCACACTGTTCAGTATGTGAAGACTGAAAATTCTGATACTGTAATTAATTTATTTGAATAGATTATTAAACTCTAAAATTCATGAAATTTAATATAAAAATGTCCTAATATACTAAAAATATTGTGTAAAAATTTCAAAGAAAAAAGGATTTGTGAAAACAAAAATATAAACAAAAGAATGCAAGTGACTCAAAAGCTGAAAATTCTGAATTTCCTTAACTTGCACTAAAATTGAGCAAACTTAAAAATAAATTACTTGACCATATAAAATAGATTAATACAAAGCTCAATATATGTAATTTCTCTCTCTAAATTTTAAATATATTGTGTAATTTGATTATAGATTGAGATAAACCATATAAATGGTTTAAGAGTCAATTAATAGAGGAGAAAAGCTATTGGAGGCTTCAAATTCAATTTAGTACAATACTAACTTCTTATTTTGATTAGAGTAAAATACATTTGATTTCACCTATATTTCTATAAAATGATTTATTTTCTTGAATGAGTTATTGAAATATTATTTTTATGGATTTTAAAAGAAAAGAGATGTTATTTAATATCATATGATTTTTAAATGATTCTTATGATTTGATTGGAAATTGTATTTATATGAAAAGAAGAATATTGGCTACTCATTATTTGTTATTTAAAGGGTGGCTATGATTGAATGTTTTTATTAGTATTTATGAAATGAAATGTTGCCCAAATGTGATTTTGATATTGTTTTATGAATGAAATGGTTTAAAAGTATCATTGCAATTGATAGACATAATAATTACCCCGAATATCACTTCATTTGTTGAAGTTGATATTATGATAGATTGAATATGGATATCATTGAATAATAATGCTCCCTCCATGTTGAGGTTATAGACAACTCCCTGTATAATGAGGTTGTAAATAGCTCCCTGTATAATGAGGTTGTGGACAACTCCCTCTTCTGTTGAGATAAAAATCACAGATTGAGATTATAGATCACATGTCTAGATGTGCACATTAGACTTTGATGGCCATTCGGATTGAGTCTATTTAGATTGCTGAAACTAAATGAAATATTGTTAAATCCTTGAATGAATGTTTTATTGAAATAGTATTGATGTTATTCTATCATTTTTATATGGGGCAACAATTGAATTTTATTTAAAGGATTTCTATTGCTATTGCTATTGTTAAGTGCTTTCTTATAAAACTATTGATTGGAGTTTTAAGTAAACTATAATTTTAAAGTGAGAATATATAAAAAGTGTTTCATACGAAATTTTATTTACATATATTATTAATATTGAAAAATGTTAATTTACTGTTAATTGTATATATATATACATCACTAAGCAAATTTTGTTTAATGATAATGTTTTTTGTACTATCGTAGGGAAATAAAATGAGAAAGGAGCTACTACTGTACTTATTGAGTATAGTATTTTACTTTGAATTTTGTATGATGTATAATAATATTAATAGAATAGTTATATGTATATGAGGAAACATATGTAGCTAACGTTTATGGTACAAGCTGTGTATATATATACACACACACATACACACACACGTTTTCGCTGTTTATTTATAAATTAAAGAATAAAGTCGATCCAGTATGTAATCTTTTTAAAATGGGCTTATGGTTATGGAACCATTATTATGCTTATGATAATGTAAATAAGGTTTAAGAAATTTTATTGTCTGGACTACTTTTATTTAGTTAATAAAAGTTATATTTCCTATATCTAGTAAATTACTAAAAAGGGTATTTCTCTATAACAAAAGTAAGACTTGAAATGGGTTTTGTACTTGTTTAATAACTAAATTTACTTTTCTTACAAAATATAAATGAATAAATGAAAAGTTTTGAGTTCTTTTAGTATAATTAATAAGTATTTCTAGTTTATAGTTTTTAAGTGTTTATTAAGTATATTACGGGCGATATGTTATATTTTACAGTGGGGTAGGTTGTGATAGGGGCACAAAGCATATTGTATGTTAAATTCTCCCAATTAGATGGACCATTCCATCATCCCGTTGGAAGTTTTTGCTTAATGTTGTGAGTCTCCTCCCGATCGCCATTGGAAAGATCTAAAGGATCTAATCAAATGGGCCCATTGGTTGGTTTCTAACAAAGTGACGAGAGCTCCTTACGGATCATTTTATTGATTATCACTCGGTTTAGTGCTTATGTGTGTCAAAATAACTATTTAGAGTGCTTTGACAATGTGTTGTATTTAGAATCACCACTTTAATTTATTTTTATTTTCAAAAAAAATTAAAGAAAAAACCCTGTGATTAACTCCATTTTAGTTTTGCTTTTTAGGATAAAAGAAGTAGCCTTGAATCATTAGCTCGGGGACTAGACTTTTGGTTTCTTTCAAAAAAAGAATCATCAGTTTTGGATTTAATCAAGTAATCAAAATATTGTTTGCATGGATGACAATTATAGTTGGATGATCATACTTATATTGTATGGCAATTATAGACAAATATTAAAAGTATAAATAATTAAAAAGTGTGTAAAACAGAAAGGAGCCCAATGCTATCCTCATTTATTGAGAACTTTAGATCGCGCAACACGTTTCCCTGAATTTCAACTGGTCAGTTTGGTCTGGGGCACGCTATCTAGCCTGAAATCCATAGGTATAGCTTTGTACCTCGTTTGTATGAGGATTAGAGTGCATGAAGTTTTACCATCAATTAGGATGGTAGAGTTCGAGATGCCACTCTTAAAGTGAGCTTATGAAGTGCCAGACGCATCGGGCTCAGAGTGCCAGATGAATTAGTATTTTGATTGAAAATTGATTTTGTAGTGTGTGCCAAACGGACTAAGCTTAAAGCATTTTGAGTGCAGGACAGATTGGGCTTGACAGTTATAAGGTGTCGGACGAATCGAGCTTAATTGACAAAGATTGAGTTTAGTATTTATACTTTAGGATGAGGGGTTTTGAGATTTGGGAGTGCAAGTGTACGATTGCTTAACTCCATGATTCATCTTCTCAATCAAAAAGATCAAGTCTTGCTCTAAAATAATGCTAAGGATGGGCACGAGGGCCCGATTAAGTCCTTCATTATATATTGAGTTGCTTAAGCCTAAGGAAGGATCGACTTTTGAGAATTAAGTCAGGCGTTAGCTCAATTGAGGAAAAAGAGCAAAGTCGGACTATGTTGTCTTAAAATCATGTTTGAGGGAGAGGTAGAGTCATTGATACTTGAGAACCATTCAATTAAGCAACAAGAGATGCCTGAAATGAGGAGAAAAGTGCCAATTTATAGGCTGGATTGCCCTCTAGTCGGTACCGACCATTTTAGCACCAGTACTGGCCATTTCAGTTTTAGTACTGGTGAAGGCTACTCCAGGAGCTCAACCAGTACAAGTAGGAAGTTGATTGGTACAGCTGCTGGGCAGGTCAGTATCGATCAGGGAAAATTAATAATTTACCTTATTAGCATGATTTTGAGTTTTTGCGCTTTCGAGAGTCCGTTCGAGGCCCAACCGAAGTCCCATTCAGCTAATTTTTGTGCCAATAAAACCGTAATGAAATTTCCTAGAGTATAGTGCTGAAATTAGAATCAACAGCTTGCCCCCTCCCAAAGGTTAAAACTAATCTTTGTTTGAGCTTATGGACCCTGATATCATGTTATTTACCTAGAGTTTCAATCAAAGAATCATGCTTCTTTCGCTATAATGATGTCTGGAACACCTTGTTGAAACCTCATCTTATTCCAAGAAAGTTAGTTCAGAGCTGATCTGATTCAGCTGATTTTGAAAAATCCATATGACCTCTTTAGACCCTCTGATAGTTCTAATCATCTAGTAGTGACCTCCTTTGCCCCCATGGGCAATTATAGTGGGAGTCTGGTTGTCTAAAAATGATTATTTCACCCTTAGTTGGCAGAAAAATTGGTCTTTCACCCTAGTGGCCTACTTTTAGCTCTGATCGAAGCTATAACCTCCTCAGATCCTTTAGGCAGTCTTGATAAGAGTTTTATTATTGGTGTGTTCTCCCTTGACCTTAGAAGTAGCCCTAATAAGTGTTTGATTACTTGATGTGACATACTTTGACTCTGTATGCAGTCATGGTAGGAGTCTGATTGTCCGATGTTAGCCTGAGAACCTTATTTTGTTGGTTTAAACACCCTGATCGTTAGTCTAAAAACCTTATCTAGTTGTTCTGAATACCTTGGTTGTTTGTAGTTGGTCTGACAATTCTATTTGTTAGCTTAAATACCTTGTAGTTGATTTGAGGACCCCAATGACGGTTTGAATACCCTGGTAGTTGCTCTAAAAATCCTGTTTCTTAGCCTAAGGACCTTGATTGTTAGTCTAAACACCCTATTTGTTGGTTTAAGAACCTTATTCTTGGTTTGAGAACCTTTTTCTTGTTCTGAAAACCTTGATTGTTGGTTTGAATTCCCTGATTTTGGTCTACACACCCTGGTAGTTAGTCTTAAAATCCCATTCTTGGTCTGAACACCCCAGTTGTTGGTTTGAAAATCCTAATTGACAAATATTCTACTATGCGAGTCGATCTAGTAGACTACAGATAGACTACAGATCTAATAATTTTCAGTTCACGCTCACCGCACCATTTTAGTAGTCTCAAAATATTATGTTCATAGTGATAAGGAAATTGCTAAATTGTATGGAGAGTGTAATTATCATTAACCCCTTCTCTAGAGAGGGTTTTTATGTTATATACAAAGTATTAGATAAGGTTTGTTACACGAGGGATTTATATTAGGAGCACTATTTCCTAATATCAAGCCTAAACCTTCTTATTTGTTGTTTGGTCCTTTTCTCCAATGTCCAAACAGAATAGGTGTATATCAATAATTAATATTTCAAATATTATTTTACAAAAAATTCATCTTCTGTTATTTGATTACAATATTAAAAAATTAATTAAAATAATTTTCTTTAATTTATAAGATTAAAGTAATTTAAATATGAGAAAAATATATAAAAATGACAAATTATTATCAACAATGACGATAGCCTATGTTTAGTGTTAATGGATAAAGAAATGTGTTTATAAGCTTTTGTTTTATTATATTAAATTTGTTAATATTGGAAAAATATTTTTATCTTCACAAAAGAATAAGTAATTTTCTTTCAGAAGATTGCTCTCACAAAGGGGGTAATGTTAGAATATAATCAGGGAACGGACATAACTACACTGTGTCCAATGTAGGCATGTGTCGACCATCATGTATATATATATATATAAGTATCCCCTTTTATTTTTCTCTTTTAAGATTAAAAGTCATTTCATTCCCTTTTATTTTACCACTCTTATCATTAAATTCAATTCCCAAATCGACGATTTAAAAATTTTATTCTATATAATATTTATGGCAAAATTTTTATAATATAAGAAAATAACGAAAACTAAAATATTAATATTTTGAAATATATAAAACTCCAATTAAATATTTTTTTCCTGTTTCCGCTTTCTGATAAAGCTCAAATTATCTTCATCTTTTTTTTTTTTAAATTTTTGTATTATCAACCTAAATTTTCATCTTCCAATTCTATTTCTCTATCATTTTTTAAAATTACCTGTTCTATATTTTTTTCACGTTATACATTAAACATATCAATTTAATTTTTTCTTTTATTTTTTAAATAATTATCTTTCAATTAGTCATATATAGATTACAATGACGAAAAATTATATAAATATGAATTTTAATATATAAGATTTCAAAAAAAATTTAAGAAAAATAGTAGATCAATATATTTGAAAATTGAGTAATGATTTTTTTAAAAAAAATCAATTATTGTTATTACACTACTTAGAATTTCCAATCTACATTAGTGGGTCAAATAAATTTATTGTATTGAAATTTGAAAATAAAATTTGTCTACCCTAACTTAATTTTCTAGCTTCGCCCCTTGAATATAAGATTGAGATTTTTATTTTTTAAGTATCGGGGATGGGGGATTTGAACCTAAATCTATTGTCAAATCGTATATGCACCTTCCACTAGACAATACCTTGTGTGCAAAATTGAGATTTCTGTTGATAAATAAGTGTTATATTTCCATGAAAATCCAATTATTGAATATAAAGTCACATTCCTATTTCCCCATATGTATGGAAAAATATTTTCCCATATTGAATTGGTACAAAAATTAAATTCCGATAAAAGAAGTGATTTAAAAAATAAAATGATATTAATATTCTTAATTACTTTACTTTCCTGAAAAATCTTTATTCTAGCTAAAATATGATAATTCAATAATTTTTTAAATTACTTTTTTGGAAATCTATAATTCGACACTCTTAAATGTATTTCTAAAAATTTTACTTTTCTAGTAAACAGATTTTTTATAAGGAAAATTGAATTTTCGTAATTAAATATCCCCTCACAATAATTTAATTTTCTTTTTGAAAACAAATTGTTAATCACTCAGAATTTGGAGTGCACAGAATTGTGAATTATCCGTCTTTTGGGTGAGTTTAGAGTATTTATAGTGGAGTCCGAGTAATCCATATAGGATAAGGATCCTAAATCCAAAATTACTTATTATTTAGGATTGATTTAGGAGTCTCATTATTTTATCAAATATATTTTATTATTATATATTAACAGTAGTCCTCGATCAATTATTTGGTCATTTATGTTCAAATGTAATATTCGTAGGGTGTTTTCAAGAATTATATTTTATTTAATTTTTATGCATATATTTTTTATTTTGGATTTTAAATGATCTGTAATAATGACACCAATTTTTTTTTCTGCTGTGGAGTCCGAGGCATTAGGTTGATTTGGGAAAGCACTCAAGAACTCACCTCATTGAATGAGGCGAATCTTCGCACGCCTCACTGGCCTATATAAGGGTCATTTCCTTATTCATTTGCAAATTCCTGCTTCGTAGAGCTTCTCTCTCTCTCTAATAAGTCTTTTTTCTCTCTGTTGATTTATTTTGTTGAGGTCATGGCTTCCTCTAATGATGAAGATGTCCAAATATTGTACGAGCAGCTTGGCGAGGAGCATGCTAAGGAGATAGACTCAAGATCATGGGCAAGGTGAAGGGAAGGATGAAGAATGTTCGGATTGCTGATGTGTCTTCTTATATTGATGAGGGCGAGCTGTTGGACATATATTACACTTATAACATTTTGCCAGAATACATGTTAATTCAACCTTCTAAGGATGTAAGGGTGAACTCTCCTCCAGATGAGGATTCGATAATGATGTATAAAGAAAGCTTCCAATCTGGGGTTTGACTCCCTCTTTCCACACCTCTAAAATCATTTTTCAATGGTTATCAGATTACCATAAGTCAGTTACACCCTAATGGCTTGAGGTTCCTCTATGGTATAATTGCGATGGCTCGGGAGGACAGAAGTATTCTAAATGCTAGCGTGACTCGAGATCTATACCATTTCTCTATTCGCCCTAATGAGGATCACTGTTATCTTTAGGCAAAGACCAACTGCAACATTTTCTTAAAGAAGTCTAAAATTTTCTCTTTAAAAAACTGAAGTCTAAGTACTTCATTGTGAAGTTCCCTATGACCGAGGTGTTGCTGACTTAAAAAGACTAGGGGGCTTGGTTGTGTGGACTTGAAGAAAATGATAGCTGAGGGCTATCCTATTCGTTCACCAAGTGGACCCATTAGACCCAACCCTTTCGATCATGGTATTTTCTGTTCTTTAGGTATTTTGCTTAGGATTGTCAAAATTAACATCTTTTAATTTTTCTTTCTTGTTGGTCAACTAGGTTGCAGTTCGCCTTAATAGAGATGGAAGTCAAGAAAAATGAAATAGAGATCACCTTGAAGGATGTTGGGACTTTTATACAAGAGCAAGAGGCACATCACAAGGCCGAGCTTGCTACTCGGGATGCCAATCTAGATAAGGTAGAGAGGAGAACTGGAGCCTGTTAAATAAAAATAAAGAGATGGAGATCTAGATAGAAGGGATAGAGAGGCATCTAAAGGAGATGGAGGCTGAAGGTCAAGAACACAGAGGACAGGAGGAGTCCCAAGAGGAGGATTTAGCTAAGGTTTGCCTAAGTCTTCAGTCTAACATATTAGCTAGGCTTAAGCAAAAGCAGCCAGATGATGATTGGGATTAGGTAAACAATGTTTATACAAAAAAGGGAAGACAACAAAGGGGTGGATGGTGAAGGAGCCCAACTGAGCTCTTCTAGGGATAGTTCGCCTACTCGATCGAAGAGGGATGTATATACTTAAATGTTGTATAGGTTTTTGTTTTTAATTTATTATAGGAATTTTGTAACTATTGATGTAAAGAATTTTTCACTTAATGAAAAGGAAAAGGTTATTACAAATGCTTTGTTTCCCCTATGCTTTATTTACTTAATGTTTTTATTTGTCAGCTTGTGTCTGCTTTCTTTTCCTTATATGTATCCAAACTTTATGTGTCTGAACTGTGTGTTTAGCAAATTTGGCCACTTAACAAACCATTTATGTTCGAACTATGGATGGCGGAGATTAGGCCACTTAGACCACTTGGGGAACTGTTTATATCTGAATTATGGACGGAGAAAATGAGCTGCTTAGGCCACTTGAAAAATTGTATTTGTCCATACTATGGACAAAGAGAGTTAGGCCGCTTAGTGAATTTTATATACCGAACTATGGACGACGAGAGTTGGGCAGCTTGCAAACTTTATATGTTTAAACTATGGACAAAGAGAGTTGTGCCGCTTAGGCCACCTGGCAAAATTTATGTATCAAAACTATGGACGGAGAGAGTTGGGCCGCTTAGGCTACATAGCGAACTTTATATGTCCGAACTGTGGACGAAGAGAGTTAGGCCTCCTAGGCCACTTGGAAACTTTGTATGTCCGAACTATGGACGAAGAGAGTTAGCCGCTTAGATTGATTGGCAAATTGTATATGTCTAAACTATGGACGGAGAAACTTCGGCCACTTAGGCCGATTGGTGAACATTTAAGCTGCACAAGAGGAAACAATTTCTAAGTAAGATACTTTAGGAAAAACTTAATGTATCGTGTTGTTTTCTGAATTTAGAGGACATGATACATTAAGTGAAAAAACCTGAGGTCTTGTTATTCAAATATAAAAAATTTTTACACATTATTAGATGATGTTATATAATATGCTTTGTTGAAGTTGTCAACTTTCCAAGACCTAGGCAGTTCGACTCCTTTAATCTTTCTAAACTCGTACGTGCTCGGACCTAACTGCTTTAATACTTCATAGGGGCTCTCCCAGTTCTATCCTAACTTTCCTATACATGTTGAACCTTTGGTGATTTCTGCATTTCACCAGACCTTGTCCCCTTCCTTAAATTGCTTGGCCTGGACTTGCCTGTTAAAGTACTTTCTTACTCTTTACTTGTATGCTTTGGCTCGAACTGTAGCATCTTCTCTAAGTTCCTCTGCCAAGTTTAGGCTAATTTTTAAGCTTTCATTTCTTTTGAGCTCTTCATATTCTCTTGTTCTCCTACTGGGTAGTCCTATCTCTACTGGTATCATCGCTTCAGTTCTATATACTAAGGAGAAAGGTGTATTTTCTGTTGCCCACTCTAACTTGTGCATCCTCCTCCTTCTAACTTGTGTAGAAGGGACAAAGCTAGAGTGTGGTATTTGATTAGGTTCGGCTCTTTAGTAGTGAAGGACCTCTAATTTGACTAACAACCAGCTGTGAGTCTAGGAAAATAGGGAGAACTGGAGTTCGTACCTCAAGGGCTAACTTAAATCTCGTTTTTAAACCTTCATATTTTGCATCATTATTTATTGAGGAAAAACCCCGGCATACTGCATAATATACTTTTATCTTCCCTGGTCCCTGTAGAATTACTCCTACTATTACTCCCAAACTTCCTAAGGCCCTATCTGTGTGACTTTGCTAAGTGTCACAGTTGAGGTTTGGTGATTCGACTTGAGGATTGCCAGTCTCAACTTCGCCAGAAAATTTAGCCACAAAATCAGCAAGCACTTATGCTTTCATTGTAGTGTGGGGTTCATATCTTATGTCAAATTTGCCTAATCTAATTAACCACTCTACTAACCTTCCAGAGGTCTCCGCTTGATGTAAGATTTTCTTCAATGGTGGTTGTTCGGACAACCACAGTGTGGGATTGGAGTAGTGGCATAAACGGTTCACCGATATCAAGATGGCGAACATCAACTTTTCAACACATGGATATCGTAGCTTGGATCCTCTAAGGACCTGACTCACATAGTAAGCAGGATATTGTTCGCCTCCTTCTTCTCTGAGCAAAACGGAGGTGATAGAACTTTTGATATTGGCTAGATACAAGTATAGAGGCTCATCCTTCTTAGGTCTACTCAAGAGGGGGCAGAGGATAAGAAGTATTTAATATGTTTGAAGATGAGCTGACATTTGTCATCCCACCTAAAACCTTTCAGCTACTTCAAGGTTTGATAAAAGGACATGCATCTCTTAAATAAGCAGGAGATAAATCGTCCCAGGGCAGTAATTTGACCATTTAGCTACTGTACCTCATGGATGCTTGTGGGTGCCTGCATCTCTAAAATCGCCTTTATCTTCTTAGGGTTCGCCTCTATTCCTCTCTGTGATATCATAAAGCCTATAAACTTCCCGAATGTGCATTTTTTTGGGGTTGAGCTTCATGCTAAACTTGTTTAGAATCTCAAATGCTTCTTTTAAGTCCCTAGGATGGTTAATAGCTCAAATACTCTTCACTATCATGTCATCCTCATAAAACTCTACAGTTAATCCGATCTAGTCCTTGAACATGCTATTAACTAGCCTTTGATATGTTGCCCCTGCATGTTTTTATCCAAAAGGCATGACTTGATAACAATATATGCTTCAATTAGTGACAAAGCTAGTTTTCTCTTCATCCAATTCATTCATTCTTATCTGGTGATACCCAATTGTGGCATCTACCAAACTGTACACCTCATATCTAGTTGTTGAGTCTACTAGCTGATTGATAGGTAGAGGGTAGGATCTTTTAGGTACGCTTTGTTCAGATTGGTAAAATCAATGCATATCCTCCACTTTCCATTGGATTTTGGTACCAAGACTATGTTCACCAACTATTTTGGGTAGTTCACCTCTCTTATGAATCCCGCTTTCAAAAGTTTATCAACCTCTATAGCTATGGCTTGCTGTCTCTTAGAACCATAATTTCACTTCTTCTTAACTAGTTTAGAGCTCAGGTCAATGTGAGTTTGTGGGATATGATACTCGGGTTAATACCGACTATGTCTTCTGCAATCTAGGTAAAGCTATGGACATGATCTTTCAAAACTACTTTCATGTCTTCTTACACTTTGCTTGGTGAATCAGCTCCTAGCATTAAGTGTTCCCCCTTTTTTACTTCCCATGTGAGTAGCTCTCCCACTGGTACTAGGCCTAATTCTTCTTTATGTCTAGGGATGTCAAAAGGAGGATGCTCAGTTGGCTCAACAGATGGCTCTCCCTTTGGCATCCACATGATCGATAAGGCGAGAGGTAAACCTTTCAGTACTATCACATATGCTTCCCTAGCTGCTCTTTAATCTCCTTTCATAGCCACAACTTCACCCTTTTCAGAGTAAAATTTCATAGTTAGGTACGTGATGCACGTGGCAGCCTCTAGTTCGTATAAGGCTGGCTTGCCCAGTATGGCATTGTAAAAGAAGTGGATGTCTGCCACCATGAACTCTAATTTTAATCTCATTAATGATTCCTCAGTTTCGAGCTCCAAGGCTACGTTTATGGATCCAGATACTTTTACGGGCTTTCTTACAAAGCCAATGAGTGGAGTCTGGACTGGATTGAGTCTTGCTTGATCTAGTTTTAAGGCTTTGAATACATTCATGATCATCAAGTTAATCGCACAAACTTCATCCACTAGAATTCTTATCACCAGAAAATTCTCCAACGCATCACTGTGTGGCGCATGTATGTGCTAGTGGTCAGCCTCTAAAAACGATATTAGTGGTCTAGGGTTCAATTTTTATTGGGGTAAGATGGAATATATCACCTTGGATCTCCTCTTTCTTGTTGAATTATTGTCACCCCCTAAAGAGCCATCAAATATGGTATGGATGGTACCCAAGGTATGACATTCTCTACTTGATTTACTTCTCTATTCACCTTCTCGCTGATCTTCTCCAACAAATTGCTTAAGTTTGCCTCTTTGCACAAGGCGCTCTATCTCCTTTTTTAGCTGCCAGCAGACATCAATCTCGTGGCCCACATCCGTATGGAACTCACACTACTTACTCTTATCCCAATGGTTTGAGGCATCTTCCTTCATCTTTTTGGGATAGAAGCACTAGATTCGGTTGCCCTGCTCTTTAATCCATGAAAAATTTTTTAAACATGGTCTGTTCAATGGGGTGAATCGCTTGTCTCTAAGGGATTCATTATCTCTGGCATACGGAGTTCGAATAGAGTAACTAATACATAGGAGTCGGATGGGCAATCTTCTGCGAGGCGCTTGTAACACCCGCTGTCCAATCCCGGAGAACCAGACGGCGGATGCCACATTTAGTGCTGGAGCACCGTCTTATCTTACTTAATAGTCTAAGTCATACATTAGAAGTGGCTCAATTTTCATAGGGGCAAGTAAAATTTTAATAACTTTTTATTTTAGATAAACAATTAAAAGCTTAGGGAGATTCCTATGAAAAATTCGAAAGAGTTTTCCCTAAAAATTGACTTGCCACATAGGAAAAACAAATACACTTCCAATATTAACCTCCAATCCCCAAAACTCCAATCAACTCAAAAACACACAGCACTTCTAAAAATATAAGATCAAGTCATCTTATTATATCATTATCCATACAAGAAAAATATATATCATCATTCATACACCATACATATAATCAAATAATAATACTTAAAATTTCTACCAATCTCATTAATTATAATTTCAATATTACAACCCCAATATGGTTTACAGTAAGTCTATACATGTCATAATTCACATTAATTTACATGTCCTACCAAAAGCTATACTTCTACTCTAATGCTGTTCCTTCGGTCTTTGAGTAGCCCTCACAGCACACAACCTGCGCTTGATAAAAATCAACCCGCTGAGTGAAAGACTCAGTGGTGCTAAATAATTATCAATAAGAGTAGCAAGAATATGCCAAGTAATAAATCTCAAATATCTATGAAAATACTCAAATCATAATATATACTAAGCATTGACAACGTGCTAATTAAATCTAAATATTTCGAAAACCATAAAGAAATTCGCATCTTTAAAATTCATACATAACTCAATATAAATAAGAAGATATAACAAATTCCATTCTTTATTTTCATAAATACAGTATATCTTTATTTTCTTATAGCCGCATAAAATTTCATTCTTAGTTAAGGCTCGTACCAATATAGAATGAACGTAAGTAGACTCGATCGTGGCCTATGAAAGCGCCACCCCCATCACACAATCGTGGCCTATGAAAGCACCACCCCTATCACATAATAAGCGCATCCGCTTATTCATAAGGGTTGATAACACTAGCATATGATCATAGCTCCACATAATAGAATGGGCTGATAACCCGAGCATGCTCACATATCGAAATCAATCTCATCACACTACATTTCAATCATGCATAGTAGAACCCAAATCAAAACCATTCATTCACAATTAGTCTTATTTCTCATTCACCATTCCTTATCCAAAACATTTTATAATTAACAATTATTATTTCAAAATCACTTAACTTACAACTTGTGAATGCACTTTAAATCCTCTTATATTTAAAGCCAAAACCATACTTTTTAATTACAAACAATCATAACTTAAAAATACTTAAAGATCAACATTTAAAAGACCAAAATCATGGCTTGCCTACTAAAGAAGGTTCGGCCTCTTTATGAAAACAAAGGAGGAAAAACTTCCTCCATCAAATGCCTTAATCACTAACTCAAAATCATTACCCAAAATCATTAAATCCATTACTTAAAACACTTAACCATAAAACTTATTTTACCATTTCAAAACCTTCTTTAAGTCATGAAAAATGCTAAGACATTAGCATTCAAATTAAAGCTTTAAACCATCACCAAATTACTTATTAACAAACTCATTTAAGTTAGAAACAAGCTTAAAAATCAAAGAAATACAAAGGCCCTTCACCTTACTAAGGTTCGCCATTCTTCCAAAATGAAAAGGGAAATGGGTTCTTTTCAAAATAACCACACTTGTTTAAATGAAATCCATCCAAAAACTCATTAAGATTCAAAGAACTTCAAAAGCATGAAACAAAATCAGTGCTCTTCCTCTCAAAGAGGGTTCAACCACTTATAATTAATGGGGAAGGAGGTGTTTCCCTTCCCTTTTAACCATTCTACCATGCTTAAGAATCATGAGAAACCAATTTAAAGCATTCAAATATCCATTCCTCAACATAATTCACATAATTCCCCAAAATCATTAAAACCCCCAAAATTTCAAATTTAAAGAAATTGAAAGGGAAATGAAAATACTAGTGCACAAATCTTTCAATCAAGCTTTAAGAAGTTTAGAAAGCTTCACTCTTTAGCCTTTCCTTTCCCCTTGGTGGAGGGTTCTCCCACTTCTTCAAAGTTGGAAAAAGTGCACATTAAAATCAAAATCAACCAAAGAAATGAATGGAGCAAAATTTAATGCATTAATCTCATGCCTAAACCTTGAATTCTACTTAATAAATCATAAAACTCAAAAACCACAACTTACCTGCTATAATGGCAACTTCAATTCTCCTTGCTTTTAATCACCAATTTCAACTTCTACTACTTATTTCTTAAGAATTAATCACTATTCTATGGTTTAATTAGGTAGTTTGGTGGTTATTTGGAGGTAGGAAAATGAAGGAAATGGAGGAAGAAGAGAATAAGATGGTGGCGTTGGAGAAGAAGAAGGGAATAGAGAGAATGTGTTGATGAGTGATAGTCTTTAAGTAGCAAAGTCAACTTTTGCTTCCTTATTTTATGCCAAATGAATGGCTATGATCAAGTCCTAAGTAATCTCATCCAATGGCTCTAAATATTCATCAAATAACTCTCTTCCAATATTATTTAACTCCACCAATTAATTAAATTAACTCCATAAAAATAATTCATCAATTATTCCTTAATATACCACACTAAAAATAATATTCACTAAATGCCTTAATTCACCAAAAATATTCATGAAATATTTTCTACCCACCTAAATCATGCAAACATGCTCCAAAAATATTAAATAAAAAATATTACACGCACATAGTAATTTTTTCAGATCGAAATAATACCAAGTCCCGGACCGATGGTACTATTCACAGACCTGTAAATCACTATTAATGACACTGAAAAATAGTCTGTTATAGTTCTCCCCCCTAAAAGAAATTCATCCTCGAATTTACCTGATATGAATAATTGAGGATGCTGCTATCGCATATCCTATTCTCTCTCCCAAGTAGCCTCTTTTGTCTTATGGTTCCTCCATAGGACCTTCACTAGAGGTATTCTCTAGCTAGCATGCCTTCCAAGGTTTAATCATGGGATTTCTAACCATAATTGGCCAAAGAACCTCCTTTTCTTATGGTAAATTTAATCTTGCAAGAATTCCTCAACGAAGTCAATATGATAAATGGTCACCTTTCAAGAAGGAAAGATCCTCATCCAAGTTTATTTTCCCCAAAGTCATTGAAATGTGGCACAATCAATCCGTCAAAATGTGTCAGATAACTAAGTCGTTGAAATGTGGTGCAACCAATCTATCGAAGTGGGTCGAATAACCAAGTCCTCGAAATGTGGCACAACTAATTTGCTAAAATGTGTCGGATACCAAAGTGCTCTGGTCGTGGCACACCATTGGAAAGGACTCCCCATAGGGAGCATCTCAGATTTTACACCGTCGATTGGCACACTGAACATAAAGTCGTCTAGTCATGGCGCACTGTCCGAAAGGACGACCTCCCCATAGGGAGCATTTCAAAACTTTACGTCATCGTTTGATGCACAACACAATTATATGCCACTGTTTGCCACACTGCATTTCATATTGCAATTTGACGCATTGCATTTTACATGAACCGCCATCTAATGCAGATCATTTTATTATGAACTGCAAGTTATCACAAACTAAGTCATCCATTTGTGGCGTATCAAGATAATTACCTAGAGTGAAACTACTCCTCATTTCCAACAAAGTTGGTGCCTTTCAAGTCAAGTTGTCCAAAGAATGCAAACCAGGTAAGCTCTTTATCACCTGCGCGTTTACTTTACATTTTGATAAAATCTTGCTTAAAAGGCAAAATATTATCAAAATGAAGGCAAACTATAGACGCTCAATTTTTTCCCAAAAATGAACTCGATGATGATAACCTCATTTGCTAAAGAAGAGATTGAAGCATCTAATGAACTTGATCCTAAAGCGATGATTTGAGTTTAGGAAGTGCAACCCTTAGTATATTTTCCACATTTTTGTCAAAAAATGAGGCCCATAAATGAATCTTAGGTTTGCTCGGGATGCGCCCCGGTGTTCCACAATGCTCTGTGCATCACCTAGACCAATTTCATAGAAGTCAAGTCAGTTCGTTATTGGGGCCCACCAGTGGCATTTAAGGGGGCCCCATCAGTGGTGATGACATTTCTTGTGGTAGAATGAGTTTGAAAGGTCTGATTGATTCGATTCTTGAACTAGTAGTCCTAGGGTAAGAAATCGAATCCATTAGATTATTTTCACTTTTTCGGGGTTCATGCCGAAACGGGGCTCCAAAAAGAATACCAGATTCACTCGGAATAAATTTTCATGCCCTATGTCAATGCACACACCATTTGGACTAATTTCATGAAAAATAAAAAATTGGCTTGTTTGTGTGGCCCAACCACATGCCACTTAGGTAGTGAACTGTGTCGTTTTCCTTCATTTATCTATCAATACAAACTTAAGGTTTAGGGTTAAGGGTTGGCATTTCTTAGTAAAAAAACCTAAGAGAGAAAACAAAAAAACAACAACAAAATAAGATCAAAAGCATAGAATCAAACCATAGAAAAAAAAACAACAAAAACACAATTTTGTACCAAAATCCAAGAGAGTTTTGTTAGTTTGAGGGTGTGAGATAGTGTTTCCAGCAAATTCAGTAAATACTAGAATCATTAAACACTTCTAAAACATGAAATCCATAGCAATCTATTTTTCATGTCAATAATAGTGATTTACCGGTCTGTGAATAGTACCATCGGTTCGGGACTTGGTATTATTTTGTTAAAAAAAATTACTATGCATGTCTCATATTTCATTTAATATTTTTGGAGCATGTTTGCATGATTTATGTGGGTGGAAAGTGTCTCATGAATATTTTTGGAGAATTTAAGTATTTAATGAATAGTGTTTTCTATTGTAGTATATTAAGAAAAATTGAGGAATTATTTTTATGGAGTTAATTTAATAAATTGGTGGAGTTAAATAAGAATTAAAGGAGAATTATTTGGTGAATATTTAGAGCCTTTGGATTAGAAAACCTTGACTTGATCCAAGCCTTACACTTGTCAAAAGGTGGTGAATTAGCAACATTAGGTTTGTTGACTTGGTTAACAAAGCTTATCAACTATTCCATCTTCTTCTTCTTCTCCCCACTTCCATGCCATTTTCTCTCTCCCTCTCCTCCATTTTCTCTCAACTTCTCTACTTACAAACTACACCAAATCACTTAAGTTAAACCTTGAATTAATAAATAATCTTTAAGACCTAAGCTAAAGAAGTGATATTTGGTGACTTGAATCAAGGAAATTTGGTGAATCTCAACAAACAAGTAAGTTGTGAAATTTGATTTTGAGAATTAATAAGAAAAATTCATAGCTTAGACATGTAGTTGATGCATTAAATCATGCTCCATCTCTTTCTGTGTTATTTTCTTGATTTTAATTCATGATTTTTGCTACTTTGAAGAGGTGGGTGAACCATCCTCTAAAGGAAAGGAGAACGCTAAGGAGTAGAGCTTTCTAAGCTTATTCAAGCTTGTTTTGAAGGTTAGTGCAATAATATCTTCCTTCTTCTTTCATTTCTTTAAGTTTCCAATTTTTAGGTTTTTAAATGAATTTTGAAGTTTTTGTGATTTTGTTGGGGAATCGGCTATTTGGTTGCTTTTATATGGTTTGGCTTGATTTCTAAGCATGATGAAATGCTAGAATGGGAAGAGGAACATCTCTCTCCCCTTAATCCAAGAGTGGTCGAACCTCCTTAGGAGGAAGGGCATGAATTTTTGTTTTATACTTTTATTTTCTTTTGATGTTAGTGCATTTTTGAATGGTTTCTCTTTAATTTAATGTGAATAATTTTAAAAAGAAAACATTTTCCCCTTCATTTGTAAGAGAGCTAGAACCTAGCTCGGTGAAGGGCCTTGAAATTTCTTTGATTTTTATGTTTGATTTTGACTCTAATGAGGTAGATGATAAGTGATTTAATGGTGGCTTAAACCTCTACCTTGTACTCTAATGTTTAAGAAATTTTCAAGACTTAAAGAGAGCTTTAATTGAGTAAAAATGTGTTTTATGATTAATTGTTGTTAAGTAATGATTTTATTAAGTAATTTTGATTTGGAATTAAAGATATTTTAGGGGGGAATCATTCTCCCTTTGGGTTCAAGGAAGGGTCGAATTACCTAATGGTGATAAGGCTTGGATAATGTTTCTTTTTCTTTCTTTAAGTTCATTTTATGTAATTCATGATATATTGAGTATGTATATTTGATAAGTATAAGTATGAAAATTGGATAATATTTGAAGTTGTAAGTTAAATTATTTTGAAGTAAAAATGTTTAGGCTTTGAAATGTTTTGCTAAGGAATCTTGCATATGAATAAAGATATTTTATGAAGAAATGGATTTGTTTTGCCCTCAAGATGCATGCTTGAAATATAGTAAGATAAGGTTTACTCTATAAGATGAGCATGCTCGACTTTAATGTCTCTCTATTATATTATAAGCTATAATCATATGCTTGGATGCCTTCTGAATAAGCAAACACACTTATTATTCTCTGGTGACGCTTTTAGAGGCCACATCTTTGTCTCTGGTGGCGCTTTCAGAGGCCACATCTCTATCTCTGGTGGCGTTTTCACAGGCCACATCTCTGTCTTTGATATCTCTAAAATCAAATCTGATTATATTTCTCTCAGTATACATATAAGCCCTCAACTAAGAACAAATTATGTTCTGTCGTAAAGGAAAATGGAAATATATTTGTATTTATAGAATTTTTCTTATATCTATCAAATTATGAATTTATTTTTAAAAATGAACTTATTTATAATTTTCAGAATATTTTAATTTGATTTGTACACCTTAGGTATTTTATATTTGATTTAGGTATTTTAAGTTATATTTTAAGTTTGTTGCTTAGGCAACCTCATTTATGGTATTATTAAGTTATTTAGCACCACTGAGTTTTATACTCAGTGCGTTGATTTTTTTCAACCGCAGGATTAGAGCAGCGAGTGCTGCTCGAAGACCAAAGGCGTAGCATCAGAGAAGAATCCTTTTTTTGGGTAGGACATGTATTAACATATAGTTGTGGTATGTATAAAAATATTATAATAAGTTGAGGTTGTATGCATTAAGTTGTAATTAGTGTAGTATGTGATTAATTAAGAAATTTTAAATTTATGTGAATTTAAAGTGTATGTTTATTAGTATTTAATTCTGGAATGGTTGGCAATATAATATGATAAAACCTAAGATGGTTTGATGCGGATATTTAGAAGTGTTGCGTAACTATTGCATTGATTTAGAGTATTGGGGTTTGGAGGATTATATTTGGAAGTGCTTTGTTTTTCATTTGTTTGGCAAGTTTCATTTTTAAGGGAAACTCTTGCGGATTTTCCGTAGGAATTTCCTTAAAATTTTTTTTAAATTAATTACTTGCCTCCTTATAAAATCTTTGCCACTTCTAATACCTGATTTAGGATTGTTAAGTAAGATCAGACAGTGCTCCAGCACCGTATGCGACACTCGTAGTCGGGTCCTCTAGGATCGGGCGGCGAGTGTTATAAAATCAGCAACACATTCTTGAATCATCAACAAAAATCATGTGCTCTTGAGGTGTTCTTCACCACACTTCAAACAAATCAATTTTTGTCCTCAAAATTAGGTAACTAAGAGTCTAAATCTTATTCTCTTTCAATTTCTAGCTTATTTTCTATCTTAAAACTTTAAAAAAAACTTAGTTTTTACGAGAGAAACGTGTGAAAACTTAATTTTATAGCAAGCTTGATGCACTTCTAGGCAACGAAGGCGCCACCTTCAAAAGGAAGGAGCCACGCCTAGCGATGAAGGCTCACGCCTTCCTTTAAAGGCTGGTGCCCTCCTTGCAAGGCGCCCAGAGGTGCTCTTGCTTACTGTCATCCCCTTCTATCATCAATCTTCTAGTGATGATACGCTTAGTTTACCTTGGAATGGGACATCGATCACTTTCAGTGTGTTAGTCTATAAGTTCCAAAAGAAAAACAACATAAAAAACACCAAATCGTGTCTAGATTTAGAGATCAAAGTGGGTTGGACCTAAGGGTTAAAAAACCACATTTGATTCGGATGAGTATGTTAATAATTTCAATCTTATTTCTTGCAATGATTTGTAAATTTTGTTCATCTAACAAGATGAACATTATGATCATGAGCATGAAATATTATTAAAACTATTATATTTATTTTCTAGCATTTATTTTATGCATATTTAATTATTGTTCTACTATATATGTTTATATGATTATGTTTATGTTGTGTATTTAGTTTTCTGTTATTTAAATGTTACTGAAAGCAATTTACATTCTGCCATTTTATTATTTATTATTTATTTATAGTGATTTATTGTTTTTATTGGACTAACATTTATATTTTGATGATTTTTAGCTAATATTTTGCATTCATCATATTGTTTGAATGTGATATAATTCTTAATTTTATTTGTTTAATTCTCTGAGTTCACTATGATTTATTTATAAAATTTGCAAGTTATTATTTAATATGGATTTTGTAATATTATTTATATAATTTGTTGAGAGTTCATAAGAATTCTCATTTTAATTGGTTTGTAATAATTAGATTTAATTTTTATGTGGTTTATGATTATTATTTGTGGTTTGTAATAATTTAATTTAGTTTTCTTTTATTGTTAAGATTTAATCAATTGTAATGGGAACATGTAAAGGATTAATGGGTAGAATGTATTTTAGGAGGGTTTGTAACTCTTTTCTCCTCTCCCTTTCTTGTGGATGATTTAATTTTAGTATTTGTGATGATGTGCGTGATTGACATATTTTCAAAGACTGCATAAAAAATAATTTTACATCTCAATTTAGATTAATATCGTGATTAATAAATATAAATATTCGAACAACTAAGAGGCCGATTTTAGATCGGGCAAAATGGGTGCCTAACACCTTCCCATTTCGGTATCCAACTCCCATACTCAATTTGGTTAAAACTGAATTAATTAATTCCAAAGAATTATTTGACTCGAGAATTTTTACCTAGTTTTCTAGGTGGCGACTCTACAATTTCTAAAACCTTACCAAAGTAAGGAAACTATTTTTGAGGATCAAAATGGGATTGGAAAAAATAAATTTTATTGAATAAAATAAACTAAACCCATTTGATTCTATTTACTCAAGTGACGCTCGAGAAAGCCATGAATAATGTGGGTAAGGTCGGGTCTAGCATGCTTTTAGGGAAAAGCTTGGAATGTTTGGGTTTAGTTGGACTTGGTCAAATAAAAGGGGTTTCGCATTCAAATGCCTATTTTAGACTTGAATGGTAGAGGGGGGGAAAAATTTTGTTTTTGAAGGAAGGCTAAAGTGTAAGGCTATAGCTGAATCTATGTGGTCAGATGATATTTGCATGTGATTGCCTATTTCTCTTTTGCATTATAGTGCAATGTCTGATGTTGCAGGTCTGGTTGAGGGATCATCTAAGGGTGGTGAAGCCACCATGACGTCGTCTATATGATTCATCACAGTACCTATCTAGATGAGTCATGATGAGACTCGGGTTAGAGAATGAGTGGCTTTAGTAGTTATTGGTGTTGAGGTCGGATTAGATTTTGTAAAGGTGCCACTGGTATGAGATAGGCAAGCTTCTGGTTTGGTCAAATAGGTATCAAATGGCTTATCTGCTTGGTATAGAAAGCATCACATTCTACCCTAGGTCCAGGCAGATGGGGCATGTCCAGGGGTTACCACTAGTTGGAGCTCTTTTTCAAGATATACTGATCTCTCTGTGGATTATTGTGGCTATATTGGGTAGCTGGTCAAGAGGGGCTTATGTGGTTGAAGGTGGAGTTTTTAAGGGTAGAACTGCTGCTTATGAGTCTTGGTGGGCTGCTGGGCATGGTAACCGGAAGAGAGAGCGTAGAGCGACTCTGACTTAGGAGATGAACACTAGACTATGGGTGGTGACTGAGGCAACCATAGACTCTACCAAATGGATTGACCCATCAAATTCTAATGACCTATGAAGATGCCTCCAAGGTGGCACAGATAGTTCACCTACTCCCTCGGTGTGCTGACCTTATCTTGGTAGGGTAGGATTTTTGTTCTTTTGACTTTTGACTCAACCTATATTTTTATGAGGGCTTTCAGATAGGACGCTGACCCATGATGTATAGAGGATTCAGTTGACACAATTTTTGACTTTTGACACTATAAATAGTGGATGTACAAATGACTGACACAAATAGACATGTGATAGAGATAAGTGCCTGAGTGATGGGTTTTGTGATTTTCTTTTCTCATAACTTGTGTTGAGTTGAGATAAGTAAAAAAGGGAATCATTTTCACACTTTTGGAAAGGAAATTTAGTTTTATTCTTTATGAGATTACCGCCTATAAGCCTTAATTTTTGCGTAAGCCACCCTTTCGGGTTTTTGACTTAGCAGGCTGCTCTAACTTTTGCCTAAGCTACCCTGTTGGGTTATCAACTTAGCAGACTGTCGAATTATCCTAAGCTGCTTGCCCTTATAGGTTTTCAACTTAGCTCATTTTGTTTTTGTTTTTTATTTTTTTGATTAATTGACACAAAAAATTTGAAATTTTCATGACAAGAAGGGCAAAATGTATTTTTATTATTGTTGTAACTGCACCCATAGGTTGGGCTATTTACATATCCCGAAGTCAAGTCATCGTAGTTTGACTTAACAGTGACATAAGGGAACGATATTTCTGGTGCTAATGACTAAATGCATTCATACAAAGTATCTTTTAAGTTGATCCAAGTTGCATGGATTGGTGAACTTGTTGCCATCTATGTCAGATAAGATGACACTACCTCTAGAGGGAATTTTCTTCAGTATGTAGGGGCCTACTCGATTTGGCCTAAACATAACCCAAAGATCATGTATAGGAGCTCTAATTTCCTTGAGTACAAGACAACCCTCTTCATGTTTTTGGTCTTAGATTCTCTTGTAGAAGTGTCTGGCTATTCTCTGTTGGTATCTCTAAATCTGATTAAGAGCCTCTAGCCTTTTCTTATCAATAGCATCAAACTGGTTGTGATAATTTTGGACCCAATCTACTTCAGGCAATTGACTTTCTCTCATGACCTAGGCTAATCTGATATGTAATTTAATAGGGAGGACTACTTCCATCCCATACACAAATGAGTAAGGTGTTGCCCTGGTTGGCATTCTAATGGAGGTTCTATATCCCTATTAGGCAAAAGGCAAATGTTCATCCCAATTTCAGTGATTGTGAATCATCTTCTAGAGGACGTTCTTGATGGACTTATTCACTGCTTCAACCACTCCATTGGTCTAGGGTCTGTATAGTGAAGGGCGGTCGTACCGAATTTTATACTTAGTCATCAAGAAGGAGACTACTTTATGGAAATGAGACCCATTATCTATTATGATCTTAAAAGGAAATCCATCTTTGCATATGATGTTCATCTAGATGAACTAAGCCACCTTCTTGGAATTCAAAACGTGGTAAGAGGCAAGTTCTACCCAATTGGTGAAACAGTCAATGGCTACCAAGATGTACTCATGTTGATTAGAGACTTGGGAGTGATCCTGCCAATTATGTTGATTCCCCAACTTGCAAAGGGCCATGGTGTAGTGATGGGATGAAGAATTATCGAGGGCAATTTCTAAAGCTTCGCATAAATCTGACACTTATGACATTTTTGAATAAATTTGGCACAGTTTGATTACATGGTGAGCCAATAAAAACCATTATTGGTTATCTTATAGGCTAGAGCCATTTCGTTCATGCGAGGGCCTTCTTCTCTGTTGTGTACCCACTCCATTATCTATTGAGCTTCTTCTTCTGTTACACACCTGAGATGTGCCTGATTCAACGTTCGTTTATATAGAATGCCCTCCTTGCAGAGATAAATTTTTTACAACTGCCAAAGGGTCCTCTTGTCAGACTTAGAAGCACCTTCAGCGTATTCTTCCTTTTCCAACCAAGTCTGAATATCCCAAAACCAAGGCTTATCATTAGTGAGTTGGATATTGCAGCATTAGGCTCGCTATTGATAAATCTAAAGATCCAAGGGCTTGATGGCCATATCACGGCTGGCATCAACCATGGAGGCAAGAATAGCTAGTGTGTCGGCAAATTGATTCTTAGCCCGAGGTAAATAATGGATTGACAGTTCTTTGAACTACTGAGCCAACTAATCTAAGCGTCAGAGGTATGGGACCAAGCATTGTTCTTTGATCTTCCACTTCTTTAGTGCTTGAGAGACTATCAAGATGAAGTCTTTATAAACATTAGGCGTCTGATATGAATACTTAGAGCTGCTTCTAATTCGACTATACATGCTTCATGTTCTGCTACATTATTGGTGACCTAGAATGTTAGCTTAATATTAAAGGGCAATCACTCCCCATTCGGGGTTACTATAACCATGCCGATGCCATAACCCTGATGGTTGGCGATTCCATCAAAATAAATTCTCCACTGGTCTGCTTGAATTGGAAGAATGTCTTCATTAGGGAATTTGATGTTTGCTACATCAACATCACTAGGAGACACAGCTAGGTGATTTGTTATCATGCTACCTTTGATTACCTTCCTTGTAATAAACTTCAAATCAAATGTTGCAAAGATGGTACCCCATTTAGCCATCTTACTGTCCAAAACTAGCCCCTCCATAAGGAATTTCAAGGGATTCTAGTCAGCAATGATGTGAGTGGTGTAACAAAAAAAAATGCTGGAGTTTAGTGCAAACCCATGCTAGAGCTAAGAAAAGTTGTTTGACCTTGTTGTACTTTAATTTTTTTTCTAGCATGCCCTTACTCAGATAGTAAACGGTGTTCTCCTTGTGAGAGTCTGGTGTTTCTTATGCTAACATAGCCCTTATGGCTTCATCTGTCACTGAGAGGTAAAGAATGAGTGGCTTTCAAGGTCTTGGAGGTTGGAGAATCAGAGGGTTGAGTAGATATTCATTGATCTGTTCAAAGGCTTTCTGGCACTAGTCATTCCAAGCTTTCGAGGCTTCATTTCTCAGTTTCTTGAAGATCAATCCATAGGTGTCTACTAACTATGAAACAAATTGGCTGACGTATTGAAGGCAGCCTAAGAAACCCCTGATCTCCTTTTCTATTTTAGGAGGCTACATCTCGATGATGGCTTTAAATTTTGATGGATCAATTTTAATCCTTATCTTAGAGACCATGTAGCCAAGGAAGATACTAGATGGAGCTCCAAAGAGGCACTTGGTAGGATTAAGCTTCAGGTTATACTAGTTAAGCTTGGAAAAGAACTGCTCAAGGGCAATTAAATGGCTTGATCCATCACTAGTGTGGACAACATATCATCAACATACACCTCTATCTTCTTGTGCATCAAGTTATGGAAGCTTATGGTAGCCATCCTCTAATAAGTGGCATTAGCATTTTTCAGACAAAATGGCATCATCTTGTAATAAAAGGTATCCCATTCTATGATGAACGAAGTCTTTGGATTATCTGATATATTAACCGGTATCTATTTATATGCTGCATACAGTTTTGTGACTGAAATCACATTGAACCCTACCATTCTGTCAAAAAGCAGGTCGATGTGAGATAGAGGAAAGTCATCCTTAGGACATGCCTCATTCAAATCTTCGTAGTCGATGCAAATTCTGATCCTTCTGTCTTTCTTAGGAATTGGCACTATGTTCACTAACTATGTCAAATAATCGATGGCTCCAATGAAGTTTTTTTCCAATAGCTTAACTGTTTCCTCCTTAATTTTGAGGGAGATCTTTAGCTTTTGTCTTCAGAGTTCTGTTTCATCGGCTTGATGTGATCATATGTAGGAATCTTATGAACGACAATGTTAGAGTCTATGTGGTCATATCAATGGTTGTCCATGTGAAGCAATCTGAATATTGCTTGATGAGAACTGTTATCTCTTGTTTACAATCACATTCATGCATAACAAATATATGCTTTGGTTCTTTTTCTATGCCAATGTTTGTTTATTCTTTTATTATTTTTATTTCATTTTCTATTTTGCTAGCAATCTCAATCAGGGTAGAGAGAGGGTAACAAGAAAACTGAAACTTTTTATTAGTGATGAAAGTGCCATGGTCGACATCTACATTATGTTCGATAAAAAGGTCCTTTAAGTCAGCCAAGGAAGACAAAGAAGACACAGAGGACACTAAACTAGACTCTGAGCAGGACTCTAACTTAGGTTCTACTGATGATTCAGACTCAGGTTGAAGTAGAAGAAGGGTGACTTGCTCTATGTGCTTCTCCAAGTACCAATTTTGAAGGGTAATTTGGATAGGCTAAATAAGGGTTATGGGGTCTGCTTCCACTTTCTTGATAATCATGCATAGGTGAAAGAGGAATGTCTCCATGTTATTCTCCTAATCAGTCTGGAGCTTGAAAGGAGGCTCACGATCTTTTACTAAGAGCCTGACATCAAAGAGAAGTTCAAAACCAAAAATTAGTCTTTTGGTTAGGGGACAATACCATGGCTCTTGAAAGAAATAACCGGGTTCAGATTCCCCTTCTCTAACAAAGTATTCATTTAGGGTTTTAAAGTATAGGCGCATCAGGATATCCCTTGTTTCACTTCTTATTCTTACCTTCTGTTTAGCATCCTACACCTCCTCTCGGTCTTCATATGTCGGCTTGAATCCAAGGCTAAAGGGAGGTTCAGTAGTCAGATATTTAGTGAAGGAGGCCATAATGGATGAGAGTCATGCAAAGTTGACCATGTAGCCAAGGAGTGCCTGTTCCAAAGGAGGGCAGAGGGACTCAGCCTAGTGATGAGAGTCATGCAAAGTTGCTAGGGTGATAGACCCTAATGGGTTGCATCTCTTCACCGCAGTGGAGACTAGTAATGCCTATTTCCTTTTATGGAGGGCATTGGCGGAAAAGTGGTGGGACTAACACTTTCTATACAGCCATTGTAGAGTGGACCATCACTCATTTTGAGTTTGTTGCTCCATTAGATGTGGATTCTTTTATTCTCACTTCTGAGCATTTGGCATACGTACTTGGCTTTACTCCAGAGCTTGGTCCGGATTGACTGTATCACCGCAACACTCTCTGTGAGTAGTTGAGGGAACTGAGTCAGGAGGGTGGAGATAGATCTACTATTGAGTGACTGAACCATTGTGAGGCCCCTCCTAAGCGCCGTCGGAAAGATCCAATGGACGAAGTCTAACCGGACAGGCCATTGGTCGATTCATCACGAAAAGGTAAAATTGGGTAGGAAGAACCCTGTTGTGGTTCCTTTTTGGGTCTGTTGATTAGTCTTATTGTGACTCATTATTTTATTAATTGATCTGATCACTAATTTATCAATTTTATGGCTCTATTTAGCACTTTAAGTGGTGTCGGGTTGGCTCTTTGAGTCCTTTGATTGTGTGTGGTGTGTTAGAGTCACCACCTTAATTTATTTTTGCTTTTAGGGAAATATAAAGTAAAAACCCAGTGATTGACTCCTTTGGTGTGCCATAATGGATAAAATGAGCTAGCCTTGAATCATTAGATTTAAGGACTAGGTTTTTAGCTTCATTACATATGAATCAAAAGTTTGGGTGTAATTATAAGTCAAAAATCATTATTCTGCATGAATGTTAGATTATCAATGCATGAACATACTTATAATGCATGACAATATTTGGAATATAATGCATTAAAAATAAGCAAATGAATAAAGGTGTGAAATTCGAAGGGGAGCTCGACTCTAGCCTCGTTTATCGTAGATTCTAGGTTATGCAACACATTCCCCTCGACCGGTCAGTTTGATCAGGGGCATGCTACCTAGGCTGAAACCCATAGGTATGCCTTTGTACCTCATTTGTATGAGGATCAGGGTGCACGAAGTTCTACCATAGATCAAGATGGTAGGGTTATGAGGATGCCACTCTTTAGAGTGGGCTTACTGATTTGTCGACTAATTTTAGCTTTAGTTTGGAAGCTGGTTTTGTCATTTTTCTAGACGGACTGGGCTTAAAGCATGTATCGTGCCAGACGGACTGGGCTTAAAGCATGTATCATGCTAGACGGACCAGGCTTAATTGATAAAGGCGTGAGTTTAAGGAATTATATCCTAGGGCTTATGACGAGGCCAGATCGGAGCTACACGATTATTTGTTGACCAAAGAGGTCAGGTCGAGTCTTCCTCCAAGATAAGCTAAGGTAGGGCGCGAGGACCTATATTATAGTCTTATAATATTGTTAAATGAGGAATTATTAATGACTTGCTAGATTTAATTAATAATGAACCAATTAACTGGTAGTTTTGGCCTAAGGAAGGTTAAAGTATGATTGAAAGGTTAAAAGATTGACTTTTGAGAGCCAAGTCAGGCTTTAAACTCAACTAAGGAAGAAGAGAAAAGTCGAACTTTATGGTCGTAGAATCATAAAAATAAGAATGGGAATCATTGATGCTTGAGAAGCGGTCAATCAAGCAATAAGAGGTGTCTAAAATGAAGGGGAGAGTGCCATATTTATAGGTAAAGGGGGTGGTTCAGCCAAGCCTGACCGGCGTCGGCCACCTCCTTTTAGGCACCATTGCCATCAGGATCAGTGCCAATAGGCTATCACAGCATTGGTCTAGCCAGTGCTAGAATTGGGCCTATCATTGCCAGCACTGGTCTGATCAATGCCACTACTTGGTTGACTGGTGCTGACCTTAGCTGATTACCAAAATGCCTCTAGTCTTTGATTTTGGTTTTTTAGGCTTCCAAGAGTCCGTTTGAAGCCCAAATGAGTTCCAATCAAGATGATTCTTGTGCCATTGGAACCATAGCAGAATTTCCTAAAGCTTGGTGCTAAAATCATGCTCAACAGTTTGCCTCCTTTAAGAGATCGAAGCTGATCAAGGCCCAGTCATTCGAACCCCAATTTCAACACTTTTGAAAATGAACTTGGTTTGACAACCATACCTAGAAGGTTATGGTGATGTCTAGAACATGATGTATGAGTTTCTTCTGATTCTAAGAAATATTTTCTAATGCCAGTCTGTTCTGTCTGTTTTTTAGGGCCTCTCTATAGTTGCCTATCCGATTAGAATATATAGTTGAATCAAGAATTCTATCATGGACATTTTCACATTCATCATTTATTGCTAGGAGTTCAAACGGGTATCAAAAAGTCTGTTCTTCCACGCAGGGGCAAGGCCCGTCCTCCCTATTTCCTATAAATAGGGGAGGGGTGACCTCACTTGATCACACCACCTCATTTTCTTTCTTTTGCTTTCTTTCTACCTAGAGATTTGAAAGTTGCTTTTCTACAAGGATGGCCCAACAACTAAGGTGTGCTCCCCTAACAACTTCATGCAATATTGACTTTATCCTAAGGGATCGGGAATCTAATCCTTCAGCCCTCGAGCAAAGCACGATAATTTCTCTAATTGACCCTTATGCTTTTACTTTATCATACTTTAGTCCCTAGTTGCATGGCTAATAGATTATAGGTTCACCTTTAACCCTAATTGTTGCAGGTGACTCGTAGAAACATAACGTATTAGGATTGTGCTTCCTAACTGCTTTGTTGGAAGCTGTAGTTAGGTCCTCTAATTTCTTGAGAATTCCACTTTTACCCTAAAATCCTTTTTTTTTTAGATTTTAGGTCTGTTTTTTTCTCTAATTGAAGATGTAGCCTCCTTAGTACATGTAGGTAGTCCCGGTCAGAGTCTGATTATAATTTACCATGTGGTCCTTGATTATTAGGTTACGGCAGCTCCAGCTCGCAACCACAGGGGGGCCCCTGCGGGGCCAGAGTGGGCTCAGTGATCAGCCCCCATTCAAATTACGTTAGGGGGTCTTTTGCTTTTGCCAAGTCTAGAGAGATATTATGAGTCAAATTACCATTTTGCCCTTGCGACCTATTTTGGCTCTAATTGGGACTTGAACCTCCTATGACCTTGTGAATGGTCCTGAGAGGAGTCTTATAGGCCTGAATACCCTTATATGAGTCTAAAAACTCTTGTTAGTCTGAAAACCTTATTGTGAGTCTGAAATCTTCTGTAATGGGTTTGAAAACCTTGTTGCCAGTCTAACACTCTTATAGTTTGGCTATTGCCAGTCTAACACTCTTATAGATTGGTTGGAATTGGTCTAAAAATCCTGTTATAAGTTTGAAAACTTTGTAGTTTGTCTAATAATCTTATTTTAAGTTTGAAAACTTCTATAGTTGGTCTGAAAATCCTGTTTTGACTATGAAAACTTCTGTAGTTGGTTTGAAAACCTGGTTACAAGTTTGACACTCCTGTAGTTTGTTTGTAATTGGGTTGAAAACCCTATTATAAGTCGAAAAACTCTATCGTTGGTCTGATAACCCTATTTTAAGTCTGAAAACTTCTACAGTTGGTCTGGAAATCCTATGTTAAGTTTAAAAACTTATGTAGTTGGTCTGAAAATTCATGTTTTAAGTTTGAAAACATTTGTAGTTCATTTGAACACCTTGTTGCAAGTTTGACACTCCTGTAATTTGCCTAGAATTGGTATAAAACCCTGTTATAAGTTTTAAAACTTTATAGTTGGTCTAATAACCCTGTTTTAAGTCTAAAAACTTCTATAGTTTTTCTAAAATCCTGTTTTAAGTTTGAAAACTCTATAGCTAGTTTGATAACCTTATTTTAAGTCCGAAAACTTCTGTAATCTTTCCTGTATGAAATGTTAATTCTGCTGTATATAGTATTTTGCACTGTGGCGCCTATCAATATGTTAGCTAGATATGCATATAGGAATTGAACTTGAGTTTCTGAAAACTAATATTTGTGTCTCTATGTGCTTGTGCGTGCAGCTGATAGGTGAGAGCTCATTCTAGAGGAGAACGAGGGGCCCTTAGTGTAGTTGCAAGGATTATGCAAAGGTACTCCGTTGTTGCTAAGATGATGGCTCCTACCGGCTTACACTTTCTAGTGATGAAGGAAAGTGTCAATTCCCGCTTCCTCTTATAGAGGGCACTAATAGAGAGATGGTGGGAGACCATTGATACCTTCCATACAGTTATCAATTAGTGGACCCTTACACCTTTCGAGTTCGCTGTTCTAACAGGGATTTGAGGATGGCAGACCTTGTCCTTCAAATGGAGCGAGTTGCCGGGATTGCCAGCATGGCTATGGTAGAGACTATTCTAAGCCTCGACCGAGCTTATAAGGTAAAGCAGATCTGGTAGCTAGTCTGATCTTTCTTTAGGTAAGCATTCTCGAATTAACTTATGTTACGCTTTAGGTAAGGTGCTTTTCTGAAAAAAGGCTTAGGTTTTGGTTGCATATGAATGCTTGCTTTTTGAATAATGGGGGCAATGTTGGGTCTTGCATGTTCTAAGGAAAAGCTTGAATTATTTTTGTTATGGTACAGCTGGATCTGTTTGGAGAAGGGTATTGCATGTAAATGCCTTTTTCTTCTCTGTCTCATAGTGCAATTGTCACATCCATATTTTCTAAACATATCATTAGCATGCATTAAATCATTTTAGAACCTAATTACAAATTATTATGATTTAATTATGATTTTGGTGAATAATGTCATAGGGTTAGTTTAGTAATTCCACATGTGTAGAGATTTAATTTATTAATGATATGATTTATGATGCCATAAATTATTTTAGTAATTTTAATTATATAGAAAATTACTTTATGGCATCATATGTGTATTTATAAAGTTTTTTTATTATGTGTAGTTAGACTTAGTATAGTGTCTAATTCTAGCCTTAGGATGAGAGAAACCTAAAACAAATCCTAGCCTTCTGTCTATAAGACTTTTGACCAAGTCAATCTTGTCTCTACATAATGGCAAATTACCAAATTCCCATTAATGAATTAATATGAGCCTTTGGATGAGTTTTTAAGATCTAATCTCCACTGCTCATTTATAGAAATTACCAAAGTGCCTAAAAGTCATCTAAAACCTAAATAATCAAACATGCAACAATCCATCTTCTTCTTCATCAAAACCCTAGCCACCCAAACCAAACTCTCTCCCTCTCTTCTCCATTTTTCTTCAGTACACCATAAAAGCCACCATTTTTGAACAAGTTCAAGCAAAAATATTTAAATACCTAAGCTAAGGAAGTGAATTCTTGCATCAAAATTCCAGATTTTCACCATTTAGTAAACTTTCTCTCCCTAAAACCTATTCTACCTCTTTCTCTCTCATCTAAAATCTTAGTGATTTTTCAAACTAAGGCTAGAAATAAGTTCCCATACATTTATTTATGTTATTCATGCATTTAGATTTTTATTTTCATTAAGTCTAAGTATTTATTTAGATTTTTCTTTTCCTAGAAGGTTCTACCTCCAAGAATAAGGGAAAAGAGGTGTTAGGAGACTAGCATTTTGGAGGTTTGTGTTATTTCCCATCTTTAGATATTCTTAGGAATTATTTGGTGTGATTTTATATTTTTGTGCTTCAAGACTTCATTTTTATGCTTTAAATGAGTTGATCTATGTTTAATATTTCTCATTTATGCTAGATGTAATTTTTATGAAAAGCATAAAATTTCAAAAAATTTCCATTTAAATTTTAATCATAAAATTCCAACCAATAAAATTGTGCCACATGATATTTATTCGGACCGAAAAAACAATTTGATTTGCCAAAAACCGCTCGAAAAATCCATTAAATTCTAACCAAAGTATTAAATTAAACCGAGTTAATTTAAATTAGACCCGGACTAGATATTTATACCAAATGTCACTGTGCAACACTGTTCTCTTCGTTGGATTTCAAATGGACGGTTTGTCCATTTCAATCATTGATAAAATTCTTTGATCTTTTCCCTTTTTTTTCTTCCTTACCTCTTTGACTCATGTGTTATTATTATTATTATTATTATCATTTATTATTTTATCTTCTTCTTCTTCTTCCTCCTCTTAATCACCAGTTTCTCCATCTCCCTCTCCTTCTCACAAAACTCTCCCTCCCTCGACTCACTCTCTCTTCTTCACTAGCCGACCACCACCAGTAGCAGCAGCATCTCCACCATACTCTGCCGCCAATAGCTCCCTGTCCCGCGCCGCCTCAACAAATGGCAGTGACACGACCTGTGCTAGTGATTGTGCCCTAGGCTAATAGTTTGAACCTTATGTTACTTGCATTTAATAAATAAAGAGGTTACTTTTATTATTATTATTATCATATTGTTTTTTGCATGTTGCTTTATAATAATATATATCCCTAATCATAAGTGAAATATCGACTAGTATAAGTTTGAATGTGTATGGTGATGTCATTCAAGCTTATAGGTGATTGTGGGGACAATGTACTGGATAGACTCGCGTTGAGATCATTACATGGGTCAATGTCATTAATGATCTCAATATGGTTATGTCATTGAATCCTTAGACCTGAGGTCGTTACAGTGTCCTACATGAGGAGCATTGTGTTTTGACATGATCAAACATCATCTTTAATCGGATGACTATAAAGGTTATGGTTGAGCATAATCATGTAGAGGATAGTGCACGATCAGGATGGGATTTGTTCCTCTTTCATAAGAGAGATATCTTTTGGTCCCCTCGATGAGTAGGACTAAGAAATGCATGGCTGTGCTCAAATAAATTGATAAAGATCAATTTGATTTGATTTATCAGTCTGCTTGCAAATCGAGAAATGGATATGTTTGAACAATATAAGTATGACGTGATCCATGACTTATCTTCAAATCAGATATCGTGTAACAAAAGGAATCATGACATGTATCATTAGGTTTTATATCGAACAAACGATTTCATATTTATTGGGTAATCATAATGTTTGGCTAAAGATCGCTTATGATTTATGGGCTGCATTGAGAGTATGGCCCACTGCCAACTAAATATGGACCTATTGGGTCGCACACCAGATCATCATGGATGAGATTAGGGTTTTAATGGGCTTGAAATTTGGTTCAAGGCCCAAGGGATTATAAGGACCAGATTAGGC
>CANUEX010048165.1:0-22701 GCA_948099535.1 Jatropha multifida
AAAACATAAATCATATGCAAATTTAACCATAAGTTAACAAAATCATAAGTGTATATAAAGTGTTCATTTAAAATTTGTTTCTTTATCTACGGTTAAAACATTACAAAACTATTTTTATCATCTAAAACATATGCATAGTTGCTTTCAGTAATCTTGGGGCTCAATATACTAGGAGAAACAATAATAGATTTGATTCTGTATCATAATGTATTTGGCCTTAGGTCGCCAACCATAAGATAAAGACATTTAAGCTTACTTATACATAATAAGTGCGTCCTCTTAAACATAAAGCATCCAAAGCCTAGCATAAGATTATAGCTCATATCATATCTTAAAGGCATTAAAGCTGAGCATGCTCATCTTACATAAATGAATCATATCATATCACATTTCAACCAAGTACATAAGAGCCCAAAATAATTCCATTTCTTTATAAATAATCTTATTTCTTATTCATAATTCCTTAGAAAAACATTTCATAACTTAATACTTTTTATTTTAAAATTACTTAACTTACAACTTATAAATACTTATCAATTCTTTCTTATGTTCCAAATCAAAATCATATCTCTTAAATAGACATTCACACCTAACTTTAAATACTTAGAAATCAATGTTTAAATGGACAAAAACATGCCTTGCCACCTTAGGGTGGTTCGGCCTCTTTAGGTTATAAGAAGGGAAGGAGACTCCTTTCCATCAAACACCATTTTTCAAGTTAGACTTACTTGGTTAGGGCATCAACACCTTTACTTAAACTCATTTAACCTTAAAAACCCATTTTTACACATTTAAAGCTTTCTTTAAGTTTTGGAAATTTCTCAAACATTAGGGTACTAGGTAGAGGTTTATGCCACCACTATATTATTTATTATTCTACTCATTAGAGTCAACTTCAAGCATAAAAACCCAAGAAAATCAATGGCCCTTCATACTAGGTGTTTTACCACTCTTAGTATGATAGGAAAGAGGTGGTTTCCCTTCCATCTAAGCACTTTATCATGCTTATAAATAATTGAAAAACACATTAAAATCAAAAGAAAATCAAAGCTTGAAGCAAAACTCAAGGCTTTTCTTCCTAAGGAGGTTTGGCCTCTCTTAGATGAAGGGGAAGGAGAGGTTTCTCTCCCCATTCAAGCATCTAATCATGCTTAAGAATCATTGAAAACCAAGTTAAAACATTCAAATACTCTTTCCCCACACATTTCACACAACTCTCAAAATTTCATTCAAAAACCTAAAAATTGAAAACTTAAGAAAATGGAAGGGGAAAAGAGATATTAGTGCACTAACCTTTAAATGAAGCTTTAAGAAGCTTAGAACCTCTACTCTTTGGCCTTCTCCTTGCCTTTGGAGGATGGTTCTCCAACTTCTTAAAGGTAGGAGAACTACACATAAAAATCAAAATTAACCAAAGAAATGAATGGAGCATGATTTAATGCATCAATTACATGCCTAATCATTGAATTCTACTCACTAATTTACAAAAATTAAAATTCATAACTTACTTGCTTCAATGGCAACTTCAATTTTCAAGCTTAGAAACTCCAAATTCCAACTCCTTTTGCTTAGTTCTTAAGGTTTGATTATTAATCCAAGGCTTAATTAGGCGATTTGGGTGAGGTTTTGAAGTAGAGAAATGAGAGAAAATGGAGGAAGAAGAAGAAGAAGAAGAAGTGGCGTGGAAGGGGATGAAGAAGAAAGAGAAAGTATTGATGAGTAGTAAAATGAAGTGCCAAAGTCAAACTTGGCTTCTTTATTTTATGCCAAATGAAGGGCCAAGATCAAGTCAAGGTATTTTCATCCAATGGCTCTAAATATTCCTGAAATAATTCTCTTCCAAATATTATTTAACTCCATAAAAATAATTCCTCAATTTTCATTAACATACTACACTAGAAAATACTATTCATTAAATGCCTTAATTCTCCAAAAATATTCATGAAATATTTTCTACCCACCTAAATCATGCAAACATGCTCCAAAAATATAAAATAACATATTAGACATGCATAGTAATTTTTTCAGACTGAAATAATACCAAGTCTGGACTGATTGTACTATTCATAGACCAGTAAATCACTATTACCGACACTACAAAAGACACTAAAAAATTTAGACTGTTACATAATTCAAGTGTTGGTCATAACCACAAGTAGAGCAATAGAGGTAAAACTATGCAAGCAAAATGGCTAGAAATGGATTAGAACAATAAAAATTATCCTATGCCCAATGTACTTTGTTAAACAAGCATTGAGAAGCACAAGAATATGGACGTTCAATCCAACTAGAACAGTTCATAATAAATGTATGAGAAGTACACAGCTAGATACACAAAGTGGAGGCACTTACGGTACCGTCATTAATTACAGCTAGCTCAAGGAATTCAAAGTTTTCTGCGTAATACCTATAGCATATCAATTGGTTTCGCACATATATTAATAAAATTCAGTTTATAACTCATTCAAAACAAAAATGGTTCAATAATTCCTCTATAGGATATTAAGAACTCGAGTATATAGCTAACTAGTTATTTTCAACCTAAAGAACCCTTAATTCTTCATAAAGATTTACAATAGATGTAATAACCTAATCTCTCAATATAGGAATCAGTTTATACTCTAATTTAAAGAGAAACAATCCCAAATTCCTAATTAGATTCTCGTAAACAATAACTAGATATATAAATTTCTACAATAGCAACGATGACAATGGGGGTTGGCATTCGCCGGACTGAGTGGTCATCGAAAATATGAAAGGGGATCAAGTAGGGGGTTGTCTGCGCTAATCGTAGGTTTTGCTTGGGTTTCTATTGGTTTGGGGTTTGCAATGAGTTTATATTGATTAAAAGGTGTGGTTTAACAAATACAAAAATGTATTTAACTTAATTTTTATTAAATAAATTCATAAGGTAAATTTAATTATTTTAAATATAACAATGTTCTATAATATCATTAGTTTAAAATTAGTAATTAAATTTTTAAATGGAAAATTTTGAAAATAAAATTTCAGATTGTTTTAAACTCACCACCAATTGATAACTATATATATATATATATCTCAAAATTTTAATAATCAACCATAATAAATAAATTCAGGAAATTGATAAAAAAATTATAGCACTATAAATTTTTAGTATGACATATATATTGTCGTTAATGGATTAGTCCATCCATATCTTATCTCAATTATACATATGTGTAGACATATCTCTTTGTCAAACCTAAAATTCAATTTGTCATACAAAAATTTATCAACTCTAATTACTATTTCAATTAAAAAAATAATGACGTAAAATATGATAACATATACCAGACTGATAGAATTAAATTTCTCATGAATAAATTGTGAAAATGAAAGAAATGAATAAACTGTGAAAATGAAAAAAATGATAGGTTAATAATAATTCATTAAAAAATATAAGTAATATTAGCAAGGGATTAAGGTATCCCTTGCTGAACTTCATTGCTATTTGGTTATTAATCTGTTGCTTATTCTTGTGCTAAACCAGTCATTTAAATTAGTAACGAAATTTATATCCCTTGCTGTAGCTTGTTCCTAATCCTTTACTAAGCTATTGCAAATATTTGCACCAAAATTTTCTGCGAAATTTAGCAAGGGATAACACTTCCCTTGCTAATTTACATTGCTAATTTGTTGCTAAGGCCTGCTTAATATTGTTGCCAAAATTTTCTACGAGATTTAGCAAGGGATAACACTTCCCTTGCTAATGTCCGTTGCTACTTCATTGCTAAGCCTTGGCTAATATTGGTGTCAACATTTTCCATGATATTTAGCAACAGATACAACTTCTGTTGCTAACATGATTGCTAATTTTTGGCTAAGCCCTGGCTAATACTAGTGCCAAAATTTCCCGCCCAACTTAGTTAGGGATTATATTCCCTTGCTAATTACTCGAGGCCAGTCCGTTGCAATTCCCTTGCAAAACCCTAAAAACTTAAATAACATCATATCCCTTTCTAATCCATGACGAATCCATGGCTAATCAGCCACAGATAGAGTCCATTGCTAAATATTCGTTGCTACAACGTATTTTTCTTGTAGTGATATAGCTTAAAATACTTAGAAACCATCATTTAGAAAAGCAAAAACATGCCTTACCACCCTAGTGTTGTTCGACCTCTTTTAGAAAATAAAGGAGCAATGGTTTCCTCCATCAAAAGTCTTAATTACTAACTTAAAATCACTACTCAAAACCATTAAATTCTTTACTTGAAATAATTAACCATAAAACCCATTTTTACACATTCAAAACCTTATTTAAGTCTTGATAAAATGGTTAAACATTAGAATTCAAAGTGGTTTTAACCATCATCAAATTGCTTATTAACAAACTCATGTAAGTTAAAATCAAACATAAAAATCAAAGAAAACATAGTGTCCTTCACCACCATAGGTTCGGCCACTCTTGTAAATAGAAGGGGAAATGCTTTCTTTTAAAAATAATCACACTTACTTAAAAGAAAACCATTCAAAGACTCATTAATCATCAAAGAAAGCAAAAGCAAGAAACAAATCAAAAGGGCCTTCCTCTAAGGAGGTTCAACCAAACTTAGGTGAAGGGGAAGGAGGTGTTTCCCTTCCCTTTCAAGCATTCTATCATGCTTAAAAATCATGGAAAGTCATGCTAAAATAATCAAATAACTATTTCCCCAAAACAATTCATAATTTCTCAAAATTCATTCAAAAACCTAAAAATTGGAAACTTGAAAATGAAGGGAAAGTGAAGTATTATTGCGCTAACTTCTTAAACAAGCTTTAAGAAGCTTGGAAAGCCTCAATCCTTAGCTTTCTCATTCCTTTTGGAAGAGGGTTCTCCAAGCTTTCCTTTGATGGAAACTCCAAATTCCTTGGCTTAAGACTCCAAATTCTTACTCCTTTTACTTAATTCTTAAGGTTTAATCACTAAACTTTTATTTAATTTGGTAGTTTAGTGGTAGTTTAGAAGTAAAGAAATTGAAGAAAAATGGAGAAGAAGAGGAAGAAGAAGAAGAAGAAGAAGAAGAAGAAGAAGAAGAAGAAGAAGAAGAAGAAGAAGAAGAAGAAGAAGAAGAAAATGGCCTGGAAGAGGTGGAGGAGATGAATGAATAGTGTTGATGAGTTGTCCACTTTAAGTGGCAAAGTCAAACTTGACTTCTCAATTTTATGTCAAATGGATGGCTAAGATCAAGTCTCTAGTATTCTGACGATCTGAAGCTACTTTCGACGTTTCTCTAATGACTCTGACCTTATCCTCCGTATCTCGGATCAAATTGGGACCCACTATCTTACACTCACTAAGCTTCGTCCAACATAGAGGTTTCCTACACCTCCTATCATACAAAGCCTCAAATGGAGCCATCTGAATACTCGACTGATAACTGTCATTGTAGGCAAACTCAATAAGTCAAATATACTTCTCTCAACTGCCCTCAAACTCTATCACACAAGCCCTCAATGTGTCCTTAAGAATCTAAATCACTCGCTCTGACTGACCATCTGTCTGCGGATGGAAGGCTGTGCTAAAATGCAGTCTAGTACCTAGAGCCTCATGTAGTTTCTTCCAAAACCTCAAAGTAAACCTCGAGTCTCTATCAGAGATAATGGATGAAGGAATGCTATGAAGTCTCACAACCTCATCAATGTAGAGCTCTGCGTACTGCTCCATAGTGTAGTCGGTCCTAACAGGAAGAAAATGTGCTGATTTAGTCAATCTATCGACTATAACCCAAATAGCATCACCAAAAACTCATTGTGGCCATAACGAGTCCTAAAAGCAGTCTTAGGCACATCCGATTCTCTAACACCCAACTGATGATACCCTGATCTCAAATCAATTTTCGAGAACACAGTGGTCCCTCTCAACTGATCAAATAGATCGTCTATCCGAGGCAATGGATAGCGATTCCTCACCGTCACCTTATTAAGCTACCTATAGTCAATGCACAATCTCAAAGTGCCATCCTTTTTCTTCACAAACATTACTGGAGTGCCCCAAGGGGATACACTAGGTTGAATAAAACCCTTCTCAAGCAACTCTTGAATCTGGATCTTCAACTCTCTCAACTCAGTAGGAGCCATCCGATATGGAGCAATAGATATGGGTGTGGTACCCGGCATAACCTCAATACTAAATTCAGCCTCTCTCGTGGGAGGTAAACCAGGAAAATCCTCGAGAAACACATCCGAAAAGTCACATACCATCAAAATCTCTTGGACACCGGGGGATCTCTACTCAGGCTCAAGTACACAGGCTAAGAATGCCTCACAACCATGCTATATCATGCTCTTATCAGTATTAACTGAAATAACATCAGAGAGGTAATCCATCCTCTCCCTTACAACTACAATCTCCTCTTCAGACGGAGTCTGAAGTGTAATCCTCTTAGGTCTACAATCAACAATAACCCTAGGTTTAAACAACCAATCCATGCCTAATATCACATCATACTCTCGGAAAGGCAACTCTATCAAACCTCCTGGGAATACATACCCATGAATGACTATAGGGCAATCTTTAAACACACGGTCAACTACAACACTCTGACCTAAGGGACTAGTGACCTCAATGCTGTGCTCTAATGTGTCACCATTCATACTACCTAGTCTACCCACATGTATGCATATATATGAATGTGTGGAGCCCGGATCAATCAAAGTAAGTACAAAAGTGTCAAAGATGAAGAAAGTACCTGCAATGACGTTCGGAGCATCCTACTCCTCCCTAGTGTTGATAGCATAGGCCCTCGCCAGTGCTCTAACCTCCGGTCTATCCACTGACTCTAAAACTGGCCATTGACTCCCAGTGCCACTCATAACGTCATGACCTCTACCTTTGCCTCTCTGAACATAGCGAACTAAACTAGTCATTGTCATATGGCAATTCTGATCATATGCTCAATAGATCCACATCTGAAACATCCACCCGTAAATCTCATACACAATCCAAAATGTCTCCTACCACACTGTGTATATATCGGTACATCTATCCAAGCAGGACCTCCACCACTAGCAACGAATGTGGCCTGTGAAGCTGGTTTAACATAGGTACTCTGGCCGAATCTTTGACCTTGCTTGAAACCAGACTGTGGTGAACCTCTAAACGTCTTGCTAGTCGACTGAACCCCAGAAGTCTTTCTAGATGTAGCTCCCTGAATCCTATTATACTGTCTAATCTGCTAACTCCTCTGACCCCTAGCCTACCGCTCTGTCCTAATCTCCTCAAGCAAAAACATGCCTTACCACCCTAGGGTGGTAAGGCCTCTTTAAGAAAACAAAGGAGGAATGATTTCCTCCATCAAAGGTCTTAATTGCTAACTTAAAATGACTACTCAAAACCATTAAATTCATTACTTGAAGCAATTAAGCATAAAACCCATTTTTACACATTCAAAACCTTCTTTAAGTCTTGATAAAATGCTTAAACACTAGAATGCAAAGTAGAGGTTTTAACTATCATCAAATTGCTTATTAACAAACTCATTTATGTTAAAATCAAACATAAAAATCAAAGAAAACATAGTGTCCTTCACCAACATAGGTTTGGCCACTCTTGTAAATAGAAGGGGAAATGCTTTCTTTTCAAAATAATCGCACTTACTTAAAAGAAAACCATTCAAAGACTCATTAATCATCAAAGAAAGCAAAAGCAAGAAACAAATCAAAAGGGCCTTCCTCTAAGGAGATTCGGTGAAACTTAGGTGAAAGGGAAGGAGGTGTGTAATGGACTGTTTTTCAGTGTTGTTAATGGTAATTTATCGGTCTGTGAATAGTACCATCGGTCTGGGACTTGGTATTATTTCGCTCCAGAAAAATTACCACATGTGCCTAATATGTTATTTAATATTTTTGGAGCATGTTTGCATGATTTAGGTGGGTAGGGAATATTTCATGAATATTTTTGGAGAATTGCGGCAACTAATAAATATTATTTTTAGTGTAGTGTATTAAGGAATAATTGAGGAATTATTTTTGTAGAGTTAATTTCATTAATTTGTGGAGTTAAAGAATATTTGGAAGATAGTTATTTGAGGAATATTTAGAGCCATTGGATGAGATTTCCTAGGACTTGATCATAGCCCTTGATTTAGCATAAAATGAGGAAGCAAAGTTTGACTTTGCTATTTAAGTTACCAACACTTTCTCTTTCTTCTCTCCACCATCTCCACGCCATTTTCACTCTTTCTTCCTCCATTTTTCTTTCATTTTATTACCTCCAATTACCACCAAACTACCTAATTAAACCAAAGAATTATGATTAAACCTTAAGAAAAAAGTAGTAGGAGTTGGAAATTGTGAATAAAGACTAAGAGAATTGAAGTTGCCATTGAAGAGGTAAGTTGTGATTTTATAAGTAAAATTCTAGGATTAGACATGAAATTAATGCATTAAGTCATGTTCCTTTCATTTCCTATGTTAAATTTTGAGTTTAATGAGAATTTTTCCTACTTGAAGAGGTTGGTGAACCCTCTCTCAAAGGAAAGGAAAAAGCTTAAGAGAAGAGCTTTATAAGCTCATTCAAGATTCATTTTAAGGTTAGTGCACTAATAACTCTTTTCGCCTTTCATTTTCTTCAAGTTTCATGTTTTAGGTTTTTGAATGATTTTTGTGAAGAATGTGAATTGTGTTGGGGAATGAGAATTTAGATGTTTTAATGTGATTTTCCTTGATTAATAAGCATGAAAGACTGCTTAAAAGGGAAGGAAAGCACTTCCTTCCCGTTGAACCAAGAGAGGCCGAACCTCCTTAGGAGGAAGGGCCCTTGGTTTTGTTTCATGTTTTGTGTTTCTTTGGTTTTTAATGTGATCTTGAATGGCCTTCTTCATGAGTAATGTGATTAATTTGGAAAGAAGCACTTTCCTTCTGAATTGGAAGAAGAGGTCGAACCTAGTATGGGTGAGGGACTCTAAGATCCCTTTGATTTCTATGTTTGTTTATAACTTAAATGAGCTTATTTTTAAGTAAATTGTTGGTGGTTAAAACCTCTCTTTTGAATTTTGGTGTTTAAACATTTTAGTAAGATTTAAAGAAGGTTTTGAAAGCATTAAAAGGGTTTTATGGTTAATTGTTTTGATAAATGAATTTAATGATTTTGATAAGTGATTTTAAGTTGATAATTAGTACTTTTAATGGAGGTATTATGAAATGAGGTTTTTGTTTGAAACATGGGTTGATTTTGTTGGATTTTTACAAGTTGTAGGTAAAGGTATTTTGAAATAATAAGTGTTAATTTTAAAATATTTTTGGATAAGGAATGGTGGATGAGAAATGAGATTATTTGTGGAAGAATGCATTTATTTTGGGCTCTACTATATATGAGTGAAATGTGGTATGATGAGATTTATTGCGATATGTGAGCATGCTCGGGTTATCAGCCCATTTTGTTTGGTGGAGCTATGATCATATGCTAGGGTTATCAGCCCTTATAAATAGGCAGACGCGCTTATTATTTGTGGTAGTGCTTGCATAGGCCACGGTGGTGCTTTCATAGGCCACAATTATGTGATTGGTGGGTGGTGCTTTCATAGGCCATGGTGGCACTTCCACACGCCACGATTGTCTGATTGGTGGGTGGCGCTTTCATAGGCCACGATTGAGTTTGCTTACATTCATTTGGTATTGGTGCGAGCCATAAAAAAAATGGAATTTTTTTTGTTATGAAGAAACCGAAAACATATTGGTATTTGTGATATTTTCTTATTTATATTGAATTTGGTTTAAATTTTTAAAGTGTGAATTTCTTTATGTTTTTTTTGAAATATTCGGATTTAACTAGTATGTCTTCAGTGTTTAAAAGATATTTGATTTGAGATTTATTACTTGGCATTTCTTGGTTATTTTAATTTATAATAATTTAGCACCACTGAGTCTTCCACTCAACGCGTAAATTTTTATCATGTGCAGGTTGTGAGCTGTGGGTGCTACGTGAAGCCCAAAGAGGTAGCATTAGAGTAAAAGCATAGCTTTTGGGTAGATTCATGTAGCAGGATGTAAATTATAGCATGTATAATATTTTTGTAAGTATTGGAGTTGTAAATATTAATAATGTAAATAATGAGATTGATGGTTATATAATTATTATTATTTGATTTTATTTATGGTGTATGAATGGAAACATATATTTTTATATTCTTGGATGAATGGTGTATTGGTATGATAGAACTTAAGTAAACATTTACGACCTTTTAGAAGTGTTTGTGACTTGTTGGATTGAAATGAAGTTTTGGGGTTTAGAGGAATTATATTGGAAGTGTGTATATTTTCTTTGAGAGCTTTAAGAAGCTTGTAAAGCCTAAATCCTTGGCTTTCTCATTCACTTTGGAAGAGGGTTCTCCAAGCTTTCCTTTGATTGAAACTCCAAATTCCGTAGCTTAGGACTCCAAATTCTTACTCCAAATTCTTACTCCTTTTACTTAATTCTTAAGGTTTAATCACTAAAATTTGATTTAATTTGGTAGTTTAGTGGTAGTTTAGAGGTAAAGAAATTGAAGAAAAATGGAGAAGAAGAAGAAGAAAATGGCATGGAAGAGGTGGAGGAGATGAATGAATAGTGTTGATGGGTTGTCCACTTTAAGTGGAAAGTCAAACTTGACTTTTCAATTTTATGTCAAATGGATGACTAAGATCAAGTCTCTAGTATTCTCATCCAAAAGCTGTAATTATTCATCAAATAATTCTCCTCTAACTATTATTTAACTCCACTAATTAATCAAATTTATTCCATGAAATTAATTCCTCAATTATTCGTTAACATACTACACTAGAAAATACTATTCATTAAATACCTTAATTCTCCAAAAATATTCATGAAATATTTTCTACCCACCTAAATCATGAAAACATGCTCCAAAAATATTAAATAAAATATTAGACATGCATAGTAATTTTTTCGGACCGAAATAATTCCAAGTTCCGGACCGATGGTACTATTCATAGATCGGTAAATCACTATTACTGACACTGAAAAGTGACACAGAAAAAAAAAATGGACTGTTACACTTCGTGCATCCTGATCCTCATACAAATGAGATACGAAGGCATACCTAAGCATTTCAATATAGGAAGCAAGCCCTCGACCAAACTGACGGGTCAGGAGTTAGGAGAATGTGTCGTATGATCTAAAATCCTCGATAAACGAGAATAGAGTCAAGCTCCCCTCTAGATTACACTCCGTTTTAATAATTATGCTTTTAACATTTGTTTATAATTATCATGCATTATTAGTATGTTCATGTCTCGATAAACTTACATTCATGCAAAACACCAATTTTGATTTCTTAAATTATGTCTCAAATCATTGATTCATTTGAAAGAAGCTAAAAACCTAGTCCTCAAACCCAAAAATATGAAGCTAGTGCATTTTATCCTAAAGGCACAGTGAAAATGGAGTCCATCACAGGGTTTTTTCCTTATCTTTCCCTAAAAATAAAAACAAATTTTATCCTAAAGGCAAAGTGAAAATGGAGTCTAATGAAAGCGCTCCAAAGAGCCAACCTCCATAATCAATTAAATAAAAAGGAACCATAAGGAGTTGCCCCCAATTTCCATGATGAACTGACCAATGGGTCTATCTAGGTTGACTTCGTCCTTTGGATCTTTCCATGGCACTCGAAAGGGGGTTCATAGTTAGCAACTCTGTTGGGGACTTTACATTTTTTAACAAAACTATAAAATATAATAAGAGGACTACCGAGTAGGCTTTAAATCTCTGATTTTTGGGTCTAATTAAAAAATCACCTCTGCATACATTCAAGTGCATCATTTGGGATCCTTTTCGATTATTAGAATTAAGTAAACCGAGTTGCTATTATCACTTAGGGGAAATCTTCCCTAGAGATGTCGTGGTCCAGAAAGGTGCTCATCCAATCTTGTGCATCTTTGTTCCTTATGGTAGGTTAAAGGGTTTGGCATACTAATCATTCCATTTGATACAACATGGTCAAATGACGAGGTATATTCCAACACTAGTGGATCGGGCTCTTAAACTAATCAACCAAAAGCATATAATGACTCTAGAAGTGATCTCTTAGATTATATGCACCTAACATCATGAAACCATTTTGGCATAACATTCATGCATTCAAGCATTTCATATTATGGACCAAGAGCAATCTTTAAAACCTAAATAGCAACAAATGGTCAAACCTAAAAACCAACTAATGGTCAAACCTACACCCATGATCAAAACACCAACTAATGGTTTAACCCAAACACCAGTCCTTACCCGAGGAGATGTACCCGACTAAAACTTCTCCACTTACTAAAAGCCTCAAATATCCAAAAGCCTCAATGGGCCCATCTAAGTTGACTCCATCCTTCGGATCTTTCTCATGTTGCTCGAAAGGGGGCTCAAAATTAACAAATCTGTTGGGGACTTAACATTTTTTTACAAAACTAAGAAATTGTAGTAACTACTGAGCAGGGTTCAAAACTTTGATTTTTGGGTCTAATTAAAAAATCACGTCTGCATACATTTAGATGCATCGTTTGGGGACCTTTCCCGTCATTAGAATTAAGCAAACTGAGTTGCTATTATCACTTAAGGGCAATATTCCTTAGAGATGCCACGGGTCGAGAAAGCTACTCACCCAATCCTGTGCATCTTTGTTCCTTATGGTAGCGTAAAGGGTTTGACATAACTATCGTTCTATTTGGTATGACATGGTCAAATGATGAGGTCTATTCCAACACTAGCGGATGAGACCCTTAAACCAATCAACCAAAAGCATATAATGACTCTAAAACTGATCTCTAAGATTATATGACCCCAACATCATGAACCCATTTTGTTAAAACGTTCATGCATTCAAGCATTTCATATTATGAACTAAAAGCAATCCTAAAACCTAAACACCAACCAATGGTCAAACCTAAAAACCAACTATAGGTCAAACCTAAACCCATGATTAAAACACTAACTAGTGGTTTAAACCAAACACCAGTCCTTAATAGAGGAGATGTACCCAATTAAAACTTCCCCACTTACTAAAAGCCTTAAATATTTAAAAGCCTTAAATCAAACTTAAGCACTAAATAAAACTTCCCCATTTTGACTCGAGCATTGCTCTCCATTATCCTTAAAGCCTTAAACATCGACTTGAGCATCCAAAAATACTAAAAGCCTCAAACACTGACCTGAGTGCCTCAAATCTATCAAAATCCTTAGATTGAAGTTAAGCACCCAAATTCCCAAACTGGGGGCAATGCCTGAATTATGCCCTCAAAACTTGATTCGTTGCATTGCTTCCTCATCATCAAATGCCTTAAACACCGACCTAAGCACCCAAAAATATCAAAATTCTCAACCCAAAATTACCAAAAGCATTGTATCAAACCTAACCACCCTCAACTCATATCTAAAGCCTCAAGCATTAACCTGAGCACCTAAAAAGCCTTAGATTGGACCTAAGCACCCATAATATTCAAACTGGGGGCAATGCCCAGATCACTCTCTCAAATCTTAATTCAAGCATTGCTTTCCTCCTTACTTAAGGGCTAAAACACCGACATGAGCACCTGAAAACACTAAAGTCTTAAATCATACGTAAGCACTTAAACTTCCAAAACTAGGGAAAATGCTCGAGTCGTGTCCTAAAATCTTAACTCGCACATTGTTTCCCGTATATTAAAATCACCAAGAAGCCTTAAACACTGACCTGAGCACCTCAAAACACCAAAAGCCTTAAATCATACCTAACTACCTAAATTTCGCAAACTAGGAGCAATGCTCAAGTAATGCCCAAAAATCTTAATTCATGCATTATTTCCCCTTTATCAAAATCACCAAAAAGCCTCAAACACCGACTTGAGCACCTTAAAACACTGAAAGCCTTAAATCATATTTAAGCACATAATTTCTTAAACTAGGGGCAATGCCGAGTCATGCCCTCAAGTCTTGACTTGCACATTGTTTTCCCTCTATTAAAATCACAAAGAAGCCTCAAAACTCTGACTGGAGCACCTTAAACCTCCCTAAAACCTTAAAACACCAACCTAATTTACCAAACCCTAATAGCATATGCTTTTTAAACCAAACTGACAACTATATATTGATACCTTTTTTTGTTTTCTTTTTCTAGAGAACAACAATGATGACTACACTTGCTGATGTTAAGGCTATAATGGAAGAATTGCTCTGGGATCAAGAAACCAGTTTCTGCAACATGATGACTAAATAGAATACCTCCTTCCACAACTAATGCGGAAACCCTAAGATTAGCATGCAATCTAAAACGCCATCAATCAATTTAAGCATGAACACTAACCAAAGACAAAACCTTCCATACCAAACCCCCAAACAACAAGGATTGAGAACATGGATTATAGGGAAAAATCAAACAAGAAAGAAAACACCACAAGATGAAATCTTGATACGTAATCAATTCTTGATACAACAAGTGAAGAAAGCTCCTCACTCAAATAAAGGCAAGCAACCACAAGTTTGTGATAAAAACCTAGTTACCCATTTTACATCTTAAGGAGGCTATTCATATGCCTCAAACAAACCTAATCCTAAAGAAGAATAGCTAAATAGGCTGCCCAAAGGGCCAAACACATGGGTATAACTAAAACACACAAATAAAGTCATTTTAGGCCCAAATAAACAAGTTAGTTTAGGCCCAATTACATGCATAACAAAATTAGCCCAAAATAGCTTAAATAAGACCATGTAATTTAATAGGGCTTTTACAAAAGCCTAATATTAACTTTTACAAGCCTCCACAAGATAAAGAAGTCTTGGCCCATAATTTTCATCTTTATGTAGCTTTAGCTCTTAATTTACAAAATGTTTCGTGTAGCCTTGTAGTGTCTCTTTTAGCCTTTTAGCCTTTTTGCCTTAGATCTAGTTATTAGTCCAATTGGAAAGGTGAAAGGTTCCTTAACTCGAATTCCACGCTTCATTTTCATATCATTCCCTTCCTCCTAAAAAAGATTCATCCTCAAATCTGCATCCACATCAAAAGTAGAAATATTAGATACATTAAATGACAGAAACATTACTCACTTGGGAGATCAATCTTGTATGCATTGTCATTTATCTTTTTAAGCACTTGAAATGGTCCATTACCTCGGGCATCTAATTTTGATATTCTTTTATTAGGACATCTTTCCTTCTACATATGTACCCGAACCCAATCACCAGGTTCAAATATCATTTGTTTTTGCCCTTTGTTGGCCTTTTATGCATTTAGCCCATTTCTCTTCTCAATTTGTTCTCGTGCCTTATCATGTATAGCTTTAACCATTTTAACCTTCTTTTTTCCATCTAAGCTGAAAATCTCATTCAAGGTTAAAGGCATAAAATCCAAGACAGTTAACGGATTAAAACCATACCCAATCTCAAAAGGTGAAAAACCTATAGAAGAATGAATGGAACGATTATATGTAAACTCAACTAAAGGCAAACACTCTCCTCAAGTTTTCAAATTCTTACCAACAGCAACATGCAATAATGTTCCTAAAGTTCTATTTATCACTTCAGTTTGACCATCAGTTTGTGGGTGACGAGTTGTAGAATATAAAAACTTAGTACCCAATTTACCCCACAAAACTTTCGAAAAGTGACTTAAGAACTTCGCATCCCTATAAAACAATGGTTCTAGGAATTCCATGTAATCAAACTACTTCTCTAAAGACATGCAATGACAGTAGTACACAAAGAAACAAGGAATAACCTTATCCACAATAAGAAAATAAGGAATGACAGTAGCAAACAAAGAAACAACACTTAAAATAAACTTGTGGAATTCAACTTACTTGATGTAGAAATAAATACTATATATTTAGGATAGATAAATTAGAATTTATCGAAAGCCATGCTTTGATATCAAATGATGTGAAAACTCCAAGATTAACATCCAATCTGAAACTCCAATAACCAATTCAAGAAAAACCACTAACCAAAGACAAACATTTCCCTACTAAACCCTTGAACCATAAGGATTGAAACATAGATTATAGGGCAGGATTAAACAAGAAAGAAAACACCATAAGATGAAATATTAATAAGTAATCAATTCTTGATGCAACAAGTGAAGAAGACAAACTCCTCACTCAAATGAAGGCAAGTAGCCACAAGTTTGTGATAAAAACCTAGTTACACGTTTTACATCTTAAGGAAGCTATTTGTTTGCCTTAAACAAACATAATCCTAAATAAGAGTAGCTAACTAGGCTTCCCTAAGGACCAAACACATGGGCTTAACTAAACCACACAAAATAAAGTCATTTCATCCCCGAATAAATAAGTTAGTTTTGGTTGAATTACATGCATAATAAAATCAACTGAAAGCAACTTAAATAAGGTCATGTAATTTAACAAGCAACCACAAGATAAAGAAGTCTTGACTCATAATTTCTATCTTCATGTAGCTTTAGCTCTTTATTTGCAAAATGTTACATGTGGCATTGTAATGTCTTTTTTAGCTTTTTTGCCTTGGATCTCATTATTGGTTCAGTTGGGAAGGCAAAAGGGTCTTTAGCTCGAAGCCCATGCTCTATGCTTGTATCATTAACACTATCGCTACTCAGCGAGAAACCATTCTGGGGAAGTAGGGGCCACTTGGAATGCTTCTGCTACACCAAGCCAGATAAGGGATGACTCCACCTTTCCTGAGGTGAAGAAGATGAAGGAGAAGATGGACTTCTTCAAAAATTTCCTTAAAAGCATTAAGAAATATGAGGTGCTTACCGATGTTGGCTCCCTCCCACTCTTTCCAGAGGCAAGGCTGCCAGCTAAGTTCAAGATGGCTGCCATGGACAAGTTTGATGGCACCACATGCCCCAAGACTCACCTAAAGATGTATGTAGGTGCCCACACTCCTCTTAGTGTGAACAATGAGCTCCTTGCTCAATTTTTTTAGCAATCTCTCACTGGTGCTGCTCTCCATTGGTTTATTGCCTTGCACAATGCTGAGAAGAGGACTTGGGTTGAGATCTATAATGCCTTTAACTAGTAATACCACTACAATGTGGGGGTTGACATTATTAGGAGGGTTTTGGAGACTACCAAATAGGGGGCCCGAGAGTCTTTCTCCTCATTCCTTATGAGGTGGAGAGGTAAGGTTGCTCAAATGCTTAACCGCCCATCCGAGCAAGAATAGGTTGACATCATAGTTAAGAACCTGCTCCCCTATTACTAGAACCATCTGAGGACATGGTACCTCCCTGACTTTTGAGCTCTTAACACTACCGCAATAAAGATTGAAGACCTGATCTAATTAGGCTAGAGTAAAGAAGATCAAACTTCTTCGTCTAGATACAAGAAGCCCCAAGTCAACTATCATGCAATTCCTTCTGTCACTAAGAAAGGCGGTGAGGTGACCAATCTGACCAGCCAAAGGCAACTTCCTCCTTCTCCACCTCCAAGACTAGTAGCTCAAGCAGACAAATGCAACTTTATAGATCTAGGGGTCCCTTTTTCCTTCATTTTCTAAAAGGCTATGGATGACAAGTTAATTTAGCCAGTCGGGCTGAGACCTTTACCAAACCCTATTCCAAAGACATTCAACCTAAATTCCTTCTACTCTTTCCACTAGGGGCCTAGGCACAAAATTGATGAGTGCAAAACTCTAAGGCACAAAATCCAAGACTTAGTGGAAAGTGGCCAGATACTTCTAGTTCGATCCAGACCGAACATAAACACTAACTATCTTCGTCATCACCAAAATAACATCCACATGATTCATCAAGAGCTAGATTCTGACTTGGTCTCTTTGATCCACCCCATTCTAGACAGCTCATGCTGCGTCACAAACCTGAATGGCGTACTTAAGGAAATTAATGCCATAACTTGGAGTGGGAAATAGTACCCATCTCCTCCTGCTAAAGCTCTACCCAACCCTGCTACCCTAGCCAAAGATATGCCTACCTCTAGCTCTAGACTATAGCTTGAGAACCTTGTCTTGGAGCAGCTGAAGAAGACTAATGCCAACATCTCTATGTGGGGGTTAGTCCAGTCCTCCTTTGTGAACCACCATGCCTTTGTGAAAGCCTTGAATTAGTGCTAGACCTCCATTAATATAACCCTTGAGGCATTGGTACCCCCCATTATGAGGAATCCCTTAGCATTAGCTATCCATTTTGTTGATCATAAGATCTCTACTGGAGGTAGGGAGCATAATCATGCTCTGTACATTACAGTCCAAGGCAAGGGTATGATAGTACCTATGGTTCTGATAGATAATGGGTCAGCTCTAAATGTTTGCCCTCTGAAATTGGCTAGCTGTCTGGCATTGACTGGTGAAGACTTTATACCAATCGATCAGATCATGAGGGCATATGACAATACCAAGCGAGATGTTTTAGGCATGGTCGATCTAGAGGTCACAATTGGGCCCGCAGTCATGACCATTCCTTTCCAAGTGGTGGACGTTCTAGCATGCTTCAATATCCTTTAGAAAGGCCATAGACCTATAAGGCTAAAGCGGTAACCTCCTCTTTCCACCAAAAATTGAAGTTCCCATATGATACTACAGTGGTGACAATCAAAGGGGACTTGGCGGGGAAATTTGAAATTCCTTCTTTGGCCGCACTTATGGAAATCCAACCAAAACCAGCGATCTACCCTCTATCTGGCTTCTCCTTCAATTCAATTCAGTTTTTTGAAGCGAAATCGAGTAAAGAGATCTTTCCAATGGACTTTGATCGCTAGAGGAACCCATTGGTAGCTAATATGATGAGAGCCATATGTTATTTTCTAGGGATGGGACTTGGCAGAAACCACTAGGGTATGGCCTCCTTCATGGAATCCCCAATTGTCGAACCCCCTTTCAGTCTTGGATTCAAGCCGATAGATGAAGACCAAGGGGAGTTAGAGGATGCCAAATAGGTGGCAAGAATAAAAGGTGAAATAAGGGACCCTCTGATGTGTTCATATTTCTAAACTCTTAATGGCTGCTTTATCAAAGAAGGAGAATTTGAGCCTTATTACATTTTTCAAGGACCTTGGTATTGCCCTCTAACTAAGAAAGTAATACCCGATTTTGAAATTCTGTTTGATGTCAAACTCTCACTAGAAGATCATGAGCCTCTTTTCAAGCTCCAAACAGACTGGGAGGATAACATGGAGACATCTCTCTTTGACCTGTGCATGATTACTGATGAAGTGTAAGTGAACACCACAAACCTCATACATCCTATCAAAGAACCTCTTCAGAACTGGTACTTAGAGGAGTGCTTAGATTATTATGGCTTTCTCTTACCTAAACCTGAGCTTGAGTCACAAGTAGAACCTAAGTCAGAGTCCTGTTCAGAGTCTAATTCAGAGTCCTCTAAGTCTTTTGAGTCTTCTTTGTCTTCTCTTTCTGAGCTAGGTTACCTTTTTATTGAACTCAATGTAGATGCCAATTATGGCACTTTTATCACTAATGAAAAGTTTTAGTTTTCGTGCTACCCTCTATCTAACATGAATTGGATTGCTGGCAAAATAAAAAATTAAAAAGAAAAGAGATAAAAATAACAAAAGAATAAATAAAAATTGACACAGAGAATGAACTAAAACATACATTTGTCGTGCATGAATATGATCATAAACAGGAGTTGACAGAGCTCATCGAGCAGTATTTAGATTACTTCACATTGACAATTAGTGACATATGTAGATGCTCAATTTTTTCCCCAAAAATGATGATAACCTTTTTTGGTGATAAAATTAATTTGAGATATCCAATGAATCTAATTCTCGGACTGATGATCGGAGTTTCAGAAATGTAATCAATCGAGCAATTTTCACATTTTCAAGATTTCCATTAAAACATGGCCTAGAAATGCATCTCGGGTACACCTGTGATGTGTCCCGATGCACTGCCTTGTTTTGCATGCCACTTAGGTTGATTTCGTGAAAATCGAGCTGACCCATTTTTGGAGCTCACCAGTGGCACTTGCCACCTAAGCCTTAATAATGGGCATCACCCCCTCCCCCATTTGCCTATAAATAGAGGCATGGGGAATGGGTTAGGGGGGGGGGGGCAAATTTTGATAGCCTAACTAAACTATTGCATTTTGGTTTCTTAAAACCCCTTCACTTAAATCTCTAACAACTTTTTATCGATTTGTGTCAAGGGAGAATAGGTTTTTTTCATGAAAAATAAGTGTGGGGTTTGCAATCAAAGTTCCTCAAAAATACTAATCAATTAACCTAATCTTGGATCATTGATCAAAGATCAAAGTTTCTTGGGTATCTCTTACCATTTCAATCAAATCTTGAGTTTTTCCTCAAAGCAAACGTAAATTAAGAGTCTAATTCATTTCTCTTCTACTTTTTCCATTTTTCTATGGTGCTAGATCACTGTGCTTATGTTTGGTTATGAGGAAAACCCCTGATCAACCAAAAAAGGGGCTTTCTAGGAGTTAGTGGCACAAGCCACATGATATGGCGCATGCCATAGCCCTAGTGGCGCACGCCAGATGCAAGGGCTCGTGCCACTTCTTCCCAAAAGACTCTAGAATGTTTTTCTTTCTTTGATTAGGGTAATATTTTTGCGCTACTAGATGTGGTATACAAACCTTCATTTCAGAGTCTGAATGACCTAAAATCAATAACTAGCTTTGATTTTGGGATCCAATTGAGTTAAGCCTTAGGCATTCTTGCTTAAAGTGTGTGTATAACTCATTGTTGGTCCAGATGAGCAAGTAAAGGATGAAAATGATTAATGCAAGTCATAGTTGTTCATCTTTCATGATGAACAACTATGACTTGCACTCAATTCTCATTCTAAGTAAAATAATAATGCTTTATCATTATGCCATTTATTTTTCAATTCTTCAAATTTTAGTTATTTACTTTAATGAATTTTATTTTAATGTTCTTTAATTCTTGTAATCTAACCCATCTAACTTTAGCATTAACATTCATCATTTCCATTATTGTGAATGAATGTGGTTGTTGATTTATATATCGATGCTAGTTAGTACTTTTATTGCTATTATTGCTTATTTGTAATAGTTAATTGGGCTTGGAAAATTCGGATGGTTTAAGGGTATATCTTACGTTAGTTACTTGGTTTCTATCTATTCTCTTTACCTCCCTTTCTTTAGATGGTTTATTTCATGTTATATGGATGAGATTGAATGTATGTTTGACATGTTTTCCAAAAATGCATAAAGGTTTTACATCTCAATTTCTAGTTAATTGCATTATTAATTAGTGTGAATAATTGGACAACATGGAGGCCAGTTTGACCGAGCGAAATGAGTGCCTAATACCTTACCATTTCGTACCTAATTCCCGACCCTGTATCTAGTTTAAAACCAAATTAGCGGATTCCAAAGAATCAACTAACTCGAGAATTGTTCCTAATAAGGGTAGAGACTCCAATTTTTAATAAAAATCTTATCAGAGTAAGAGAATAGTCTTTCTGAGGAATAATGAATGGGTTAATAAAGAAAATCAATTTTGTCAAATAAAATTAACCAAGCCTGTTCGAATTCATTTCTTCCTTTTTCAAAAAAGGGGAAGTGGAAAAACCCAACATCTTCAGCCTAACGGCTTTGTTGGGGATTGAATCTAGAATCTTCAATTTTGTAACAGTCTGTTTTTCAGTGTCAGTAATAATGAGTTATCGGTTTGTGAATAGTACCATCCGTCCGGGACTTGATATTATTTCGGTCCAAAAAAATTACTATGCATGTCTAATATTTCATTTAATATTTTTGGAGCATATTTGCATGATTTAGGTGGGTAGAAAGTGTCTCATGAATATTTTTGGAGAATTTAAGTATTTAATGAATAGTGTTTTCTAGTGTAGTATATTAAGGAGAAATTGAGGAATTATTTTTATGGAGTTAATTTAATAAATTGGTGGAGTAAAATAATAGTTAGAGGAGATTATTTGGTAAATATTTAGAGCTCTTGGATGAGAATACTAGAGACTTAATCCTAGCCATCCATTTGACATAAGATTAATAGCCAAGTTTGACTTTGCTACTTGAAAATCAATACTTATTGTAACAGTCTGATTTTTGGGTGTCGTAAATAGTGATTACCGGTCTGTGAATATTACCATTGGTCCGGGACTTGGTATTATTTTAGTCTGAAAAAATTATTGGTCCGGGACTTGGCATTATTTCGGTCTGAAAAAATTACTACATGTGTCTAATATTCTCTTCAATATTCTTGGAGCATGTTTACATTATTTAGATGGGTAGAAAATATTTCATGAATATTTTTGGAGAATTGCAGCAACTTATGAATATTATTTTTTGTGTGGTATATTAAGGAATAAATGAGGAATTATTTTTGTGGAGTTAAGTTAATTAATTTGTGGAGTTAAATAATATTGGGAAGTGAATTATTTGATGAATATTTAGAGCCATTAGATGAGATTAATAAGGACTTAATCATAGCCCTTGATTTGGCATAACATGAGCAAGCAAAGTTTTACTTTGCCTCTTATGGATAACCACTCATCAAGAGACATTTTCTCTCTCTTCTCTTTCTTCTTCATCCTTTTCCATGCCAACTCTCTTTCTTCTTCTTCTTCTTCTTCTTCCATTTTCCTCCATTTTCTACTCCAAAATCTCACCAAATTTCTTAATTCAAGCCTTGACATAATAAGTAAGAATCAAAACCCAAGCTTAGGAGTAAGAATTTGAAGCTTAGAGTTATAGAATTTGAACTTCTACCAAGAACAAGTAAGTAATGGTTATTGATTTCCAAGTATTTAATTAAGGAATCCATTACATTTACATGTTAGATTATGCT
>CANUEX010048170.1:0-20714 GCA_948099535.1 Jatropha multifida
TTTTCTCTTAGAATTTATATTTTACCAAATAAGTATAATATGATTTAATAAATATTTTATTATGTGCTTTACGAATCAATTTAATAATTACTAATTTTATTTATACACATTTTCATATACTTAATTATTTTGACAATTAAATTTAATATGGTTTCGGAATAACAATTATTCAATTACTTTACTTTTCTTATTTTCACAATACCATTTAGAATTTCATTTCTAAATATGTTGATAAAATCAAATAAATATAATGTAATTAATTTGTGTTTAATTAGTTAATTTGTTTCTTTATTAATTTATTATTTACTACAATAAATTTTATCTCTAAGTAAATCTTTCTTTTCCATCAAAAATTCGACAACATCTTCTTTATAAATTAAACTGCCTGAATTTTACACATCACAATACACAACCCTTCCATTGGGCAATTTCATAGTCATTTCCCAACCACCAATCTCAATCTCACTCAATTTCAATTTCGGTATCTATATTGTTCTACCTTTAACAATTCAACTGTCTTTATTTTACATATTTCCCAATTCATAAATCCTTATCGCTTTTGTTTATAATCCATTTAAATTGGCTAATTTCACTAATAAATTTGAAAATTTATTTCACAAATAACTTTCATGTAATTTACTTAATTATAATTAAGACAATTTAATCTAACAGTAATAAATCTCTAATTTGAATTCTATACTGAAATTAAGTGACTGAAACATAATTTGTACCGATCAACAATTGCACTTCAGATTCGTGTTCAACGCGTAAAATGCAGCATTCTGCCTCTTGGGTACCTCGCCGGACCGCCGCCAGCCGGTCACCGGACCACCACAGACGCCACCGTACACGGTGGCTGGAATACCAAAATAGCCCAAAATTGGGCGATTCTCACGCCATTCGACTCGAAATTTACCGATTGTTCCATTTCCAGTGTCAATTTAAAGAGATCGGGCCTCTAGGGTACCGGATCGAACACGATAGCTGCTGCGTCGCCGCCATCCATGGCATTCCCACCATTCAGACTCAATCATCACAAACACAAGAGGGAAATTGATCAGGGAATGGCCGGGAGTCGTTTGCGACCATCCACTAGACCTGAGGTCGTCGGAGCGGCAAGATATCGTTGGAAATATCACCGATGGGCATCAAAGGTTTCTAGTCACGATTCCCATCGATTTGAGCTCCTATCACACAATTCGAGACCACAGATGAGCTCCTCTCGTTGAGCTCTTTCATTTGGCGTGCTCACCCACCGATGTTGCTCGCCGGAGACGGAGGATCGACGGTGGCAGGTGAGGGAGAGGATTATCGAGGAGAGAGAAAGAGAAAGAGGGGATTTTTGAACGGTTTGGTCCAATTTCAATTTTATCAAAGTGATTTCAGTTCGATTTGAATCAATTTGATCTAAACCAACAATTTAGCCTAGTTTACATTTGATTTAAGGGTTTTTCGATTGAGTTTGACTATTTAAATTTGATTTTCGGGTTCAGTTTGCGACATAAAATATTATTTTTTGCTAATTCTCATTGGCGAAAATTTATAATTAAATTTTAAATAAAAATTCTTTTAAAAATGAATTAATGGGTCATTTCAGTTCATCAGTCTGTGAATAGTACCACCGGTCTGGGATTTGGTCTTATTTCGGTTCGAAAAAATTACTATTGATGTCCTTTATTTTATTCAATATATTTGGAGTATGTTTGCATGATTTAGGTGAGTAAAAAATATTTTATGAATATTTTTGGAGAATTTAAGTAATTAGTGAATAATGTTGTCTATTGAATTAATATTAAGAAAAATTCATGAATTAATTTTATGGAGTTAATTGAATAAATATATGAAGTTAAATAATAATTCGTAGAAAATTATTTGGAGAATATTTTGGACCTTGGGATGTAAATACCATGACCAAATCTAAGCCATCCACTTGTCAAAACCATATGAATTAGCAATACATTAAATTGTTGACTTCTAACTAAACAACACTTATCTTTTAATAACATTTTCTCTTTTTTTTTCTCATTCTTCAACGTCATTTCTTCCTCCTTCCTCCATGTTCTTTCATTTTCTCTACTGACTAAACTACACTAAACCACCCAAATTAAACCATAATTAGTTAATTAAACTTGAGGAATTAAGCTAGAAAGGTGGTGTTTGGTGATTTTAATGAAAGAAATTGGAGTTTATTACTCAAAAGTGAGTGAAACTTCCTCCAAGAGTAGAGGGAAAACTAAAGTTTAGAACTTCCTCCAAGAGTAGAGGAAAACTAAAGTTTGGAGCTTTCTAAGCTTGTTTAAACTTGTTAATAAGGTTAGTGCAAGTATTTCTTCATTTCTTTAAGTTTTCAATTTTTTAGGTTTTATGTGAAATTTTGAAAATTTTAATTACTTTGATGAAATTGTTGAAATTTGTTTATTTTAATGTAATTTATGATGATTTCTAAGCATGGTAGCATGCTTAATTGAGAAGGGAAGCAATTCCTCCCTTTCCATCTTAAGAAGCCGAACCTACTTGGGTGAAGGGATTGAATTTTCTTTTGATTTCTTTACTTAATTTTGCTTCTGATTTAATGTTTGATAAGTATGTATTGTGTAGTAGATTCCTACTTTTTATTCTAAGTTCATTATGAATTTTTACAAGACTTAAAAAGAAAGCTTTAATTGTATAAAAATAGATTTTATGATTAAGTAATTACAAATGAAGATTTTGATGGATTTTATAAGTGTTTTGAACTTGAAACTATGGTTATTTGATGGAGGGAAACTTCTTTCCTTTTTTATCCTAAAGAGGCCGAACCATTTTTCATTTGCTAAGGCTTGATTTCATTCTTTTTAAGTTGGATTTTAAGCCTTATATATTATGTTAAGTATATGTTTTAAGAATGTAAGTTTTGAATGTATAAGTATGAAATTTGATGAATTTTACAAGTTGTAAGTTAAAAGATTTTGAAGTAAAAATATTTAAGTTATGAAATGATTTATGATGAGAAGATTATTAAGAAAAATTATGAGTTAAGATGTAAAAAATTGATTTCAGGTTCTTATCTGCTTTGGTTGAAATTATAATATGATTTGATTCAATTATGTAAGATGAGCATGCTTAACTTCAATGTCATTATGTTATTAAGTTATGATCATATGTTGGGCTTTAGATGTTTTACGTTTAAGCGGACGCGCTTTATATATATAAGTAGGTTTTTGAAGTCTTTATGATATGGTTAACGAGCTAAGGTCAAATATGATATGATTAACAATCTAAAGCCAAATATGATATGGAATTTGATCTATTTATATTTTTTATAAGTGTATATGAGCCTTATGTGAGTGTTGTAAGAGACATAAGATTGTGTTTTTATGATATTATTTATGTTTAATTAAAATAAAGATATATGTGTACAAAAAAATATGTTTGTTAAGGTTATTATTGTATCACTTTATGAATATAAGATTTCTTATGTTTATGTTTTTAAAATGTATCCCTATAAGAATAATGTGAGGAGTATAAGAGTTGAGTTTATCAAAATCTTGATTTAGAATTATATGTTTTTAGTAGTAAGTGTTTTCACAAATTATGCTAAAGTGAAATATAATTTCTACATGAGTTTAAGATTTATTTTTATGAAGATTTTGATTTCTTTGTTCATTTGAAAGTAAAGTTTTATATTTTAAAAGGATATTTTATACGGTCCATTATTATCATTTTAAGATTTTATAATTTCTATGCTTTATACTTTAAGGTATGTTGTTTACCTAATATGGATTTTAATATATTTATGAGCATCATTGAGTCATATACTCAGCGCGTTTATTTTATCATGCGCATGTTAAGGACAGTAAGTGTTGTTTAAAGAATCAGAGTTTAGCATTAGAGTTGAAGGACATCCGTGATAGTTGTAGATTTTGGTTTATGAACTTAAGAGTATATGACATGTATAATTATAACTTAAGAATATATTAATTGAGTAATATAAAATATGTAAGTTATGTGAGTTTAATGTTTAAGTAATTAAGCTTATGTTAAGGAGTTACATATGTAAATTATTTAATGGATGGATGTAGGAATAATTCTTAAATTAGCAGTATATTGAAGAACCTTAAGACTTGTGATATACTTTAATGTCATTACTTGATGATATTTATGATGAATCAGAATAAATGATTGAATGTGGATTTATAGAAGTTTTTGTGGCTTTGTGTTGATTTGGTTTTTGATGGGGTTTCAGAGGATTATCATTGGAAGTATTTTGTTTTCATTTGTTTTGGCAAATTCATTTTTAAGAGAAACTCTTGTAGGTTCTCTGCAGGATTTACATTAAGCATTATTTAAAAGAAAATAAAAATTACTTGCTAAATATATGATTATTTAGCCACTTCTAATTTATAATATGATCTGTGTATTAACTAAGACGATGCCTCCGACATCGAATATAACATTCGTCGTCTAATCTTTCGAAACTGGACAGAGGGTGTTACACGTAATCTTTATCCTAATATAGTTATCCTAAATCCAGATTTACTACTTTAAAAGGCTAATTTACAATTTACTACACTTCAATTTCTTAGAGTTTAACAGATATCAAGTATTTAAAGTTTCATATTTTGCAACTTCAAATTTTAAATACCAACAAAAATGCTAGGTCACGCTCAAAGCTATAAATAACAAAGATGGTGTTATGACTAATGTCAAAATACTGAATCTTATGTTAAAAGTTGAGCAAATAGAGCCTTTAAATTTATATTGTGTGGCAAATATCTTTGAAAAAATTATAATACGATTCATGTGATTTGCGAAATTTAATTAGTACATTCTTATCTTTTTTAAAAAAATATATCAATTTTTCTTGTATTGTTTCTATTGCATCATTGCATCTGTCTATCTAATTTTTGCATTTTTTCGTGAAACCAATAAAAATACATAGATGCCAAAAGAGAATTACTAAAATATTATGCTAGAAAAATTACAGTACAGACTCAATAGTTTGAAAAATATAACTATTTTATTCTTATATTTTAAAATGTATATATATATTTTCGTTATTTTATAAGATAATTTACGAAAATACTCAAAACTTGTATGGAAGGAACTTATAATCTAATGAAAGTAAATTATAAACTAGCTGTATTTCGCAAACGACCAGTATCATATCATAATTTTTCCAATATCTTTTCTAGATAAATCTGGGCTTGCTATATTTTTTTGTTTGGAAGAAGGAGAGCTCTTGAAGTGGTTGTTTTGGCTGGTGCATAATTGACAATTCTAAGATTAACTGAGGTATGTAAAATCAATTTTAATATGAGATAAAGACTACAATATAGAAATTGAAAATTCCGTGTTCATAAAGAAGTATCCATTTGCAATTAGATTTAAATTACTTAATTGTGAGCCGTTGGATTTAAATTGTTTTTAATAATTTACTACATATAAAATAGGTCACTAACTATTATTCATGTATCTTATTATTATTATTATTATTATTATTATTATTATTATTATTATTATTATTATTATTATTGTTATTGTTATTGTTAAACACTAATATAAATAATTCAACATTCAATAAAAATTTTAATTATTCTTTCCCTCTAAAATAAAATTAAAAGAAATATATATATTTTCTTTTAGAAAGCTTAATTATCTAAATAATTTTAAAATTATTATAATGCTCATAATTTAATTTTTGGATGACAATATTAATTTATAGTTATAAAGATGACATAAATAATTTTAAAGTTTATAGCTCTTATAAATTTTTTTTATTCTATTCGTAAAAATTGTAACCAATTAGTTTAAAATATAACTTAGACACTTAATTTTATATCAAAATTAATTGCAGAATTATACAATTTAAATTTATAAATTTATAATAAATTTATACTAATATATTATTTATAAATTTTAATATATCTAAGTTTTCAACTATTTGAAATATTCTTTATAAGTTATTTTGATATTCGAAATTGTACGTTTCCAGTATTTCAAATTTTTCGTTTAGTGAATTAGGTTCCAAATAGTGTTAAATAGATTATGGTATATTAAACAAAAAAATCATAAGTGAAAGTTTATATTTTTAGAACCAGATACCAATTAGTTTTTTTTTTTAAACTTCAAAATGGCTTAATTATTATTAATGCTATCAAAAGCCATTACATCAGAAATAAAAGATGGGTAATCTGTATCCCATTCTAAACAACTGGTATAAGAAATAGAAGCCCGAGCTAAGAAATGAGCTATCTGATTCGCCGATTTTTTAACAAAACAAAGAGAAGAAGAAGTAAACTCATTAAAAAGAGTTTTGCATTCTGAAATAATAGCACCAAGATATGAAGAAACAACATCTTGCCGATTTAAAGCTTGAACCAGCAGCATGGAGTCACTTTCCAGATCTATGCGTGTCACATAGCCTTTGCTTTTCAACCAATTGAGAGCTTCTCTTATGCCCAAAGCCTCTGCCATAAATGGAAAATCCACCACTCCTAAGCACACCATACCTCCTCTAACGCATATGCTTGAGCTATCGCGCAGGATCCATCCACACCCAGCATTTCTAGTTTGGTGCATAAATGAAGCATCGACATTTAACTTTAATCTGCCAGTAGCTGGGGTAGTCCATCGAAGAACAACTGGCTGACCATGACTCACAGCTTTACGCTTACAATCTTCCTGTGCTACACTCCAATCTTGCATAAGAGTGGACACTCGAAAAAGAGCTGAGTTTGCAGAAATCACCTTATTGCAGAAAACAAGCTGATTTCGTTCCCACCATATTTCCCATGTACTATGAAATACTTCTTGTATATTAGAAGGTGAGTGATGGTGAAACAGCTCCTGAACCCATACAAGAGGCGAAACCAGACCTGCCCTCCAACTAAATCTACTGCGTTGCCATACTGATACGGTAAACAGATAATTATATAACACATGAATGATAGTCTCATCATCATTCCCACAAATCGAACATCCACAATCCTCAACAACCCTTCTTTTATAAAGATTAACACGAACAGGAAGAACATTTGACAAAATTCGCCACCAGAAATTCTTGACCTTATTTGGAAGAGATAGCCGCCACACCGCTTTCCAAACATCAGTTGGAATACTCGACGACACCGTATGAGTCAATGCTAATGCCTGATAACCACTTCGAATAGTACAACGACCACTTTTATCATGCAACCAACACTAGAAATCCTCTTGCCTCCTGTTAACAGAGTATAGTGGTAACCGTAAAATCGCTTGGATTTCATCCTGCGAAAAAAGAGAATGCAAAAGCTCCATATCCCAACTTCTACCCTCGTCTACTCTCAAATCAACGACCACCAAATCATCTATTCCAGAGTGATTAACAGAGACAATCTTAAACAAGGGAAGATATGGAAGCTGTGGGTCCTTAAATACCGATATCATCTCTCCATTACCAATACACTAAACCATACCTGTTCTCAGCAAGTCTTGACCCGCAATAATACTTTTCCAGATATAACTAGGATTTTTACCCACTGTTGCATCCAAGAAAGAACATTCAGCAAAGTAATGAGCCTTGTATATTTTGGCAACCAAGGAATTTGGGTTTGTCATCAGCCTCCATCCCTGTTTAGCCATTAACGCCATATTAAACTCCCTTACTTTTCTGAAACCAAGTCCACCCACCTCTTTTGCAACACTCAACGCTTTCTATGAACGTCAATGGACTCCAAAATTATGATTGGTACCGCCTTTCCACCAAAACTTATTCATAACTTTCTCTATAGCATCACAGATATACTTAGGCAGAATAAAAACTGACATAAGAAAATTGGGAATCGATTGAATGATAGTTTTTAAGAGAACTTCTTTTCCTGCTCTACTTAATGCCTTCATCTTCCACCTGTTCAACCTCTTCCAAACTCAATCAACAACATAGTTGAACACCTCTTTTTTATTTCAGCCTACTACCGAGGGAAGACCCAAGTATTTAGAAAACCCATCAACCTTTATAATTCCTGGTAAATTGAAAATGGTTTCCTGAATTTCTGAAGTAGTATTGGAATTGAAAAAAATTTTCAATTTAGTAAAATTAAATTGCTGGCCGGAGGCTTGTTGGTAAAGCTCCAGGTAATGCTTAATCACATGGGCGTCTGCAACAGTAGCCTTAAAGAAGTAAAAAGCATCATCTGTGAAGAATAAGTGAGTCACAGAAGGTGCTGCCCGAACAATCCTACATTCTGTAAGTTTTCCCCTATCTTGAAAAGACTGGAGAAGAACTAATAGTGCTTCAGCCACAATTATAGAAAGATACGATGAGAACGGATCACCTTGTCGCAAGCCTCGTGATGGAATCACAGGACCAAAAGTCTTGTCGTCATGATAAAAATTATAAGAAACCAAAGATACCACGTGCATGATTTTTTTGACCCATTCATTACAAAAACCAAACTTGAGCATTAGACTTTGTAGGAAACTCCATTCTACACGATCGTACGCCTTACTCATATCAGTTTTCATTGCTACAAAGCCTTCTTTCCCTTGCTTCTTTTTTTTCAAAAAATGCATTAATTCAATCACCGCCATCATATTATCGGTAATCAAATGACCTGGAACAAAAGCACTTTGCAATTCGGAGATCACCACTGATAAACATGACTTCATCCTATTAGCCAATGCCTTATAAATGATATTGTCAATAACATTACACAAAGAAATTGGACGTAAGTCGGAAACAACTTCAGGTGATTGGTTTGGTTTTTCCCTGGAAGAGGCTCTCCATTATTTAAATAAGAGAGGTAAGCTCGACTGGCCTCATCTCCAATTATGGCCCAAAAACGTTGATAAAACGTCGGATTATACCCATCTGGATCTGGGGCTTTATCCGGATGCATGCTAAAAACTGCCTCCTTAAACTCCTCACAAGTAAAAAACCACTTCAACTGAGTATTATGCTCTTCATCAATGTGGCAAGGGATCGTGTCTATAATAGTTTCAAAATCTCCCTGCATAGATGTAAAGAGATTAGAATAATAAGAGATAATTAATTCCTGTGAAGAGTCATCCCAAGTCACCCAATCACCATTATTATTTCTTAAAGACATAATAAGATTCCTTTTACGTCGAGTTGAAGCCATACGATGAAAATATTTTGTGTTTGCATCAACATTTTGAAGCCGAAATTGCTTGGCTCTTTGACGACAGTAGACATCTTGTTGATGTAAAAGCTCCATATACGTAGCTTTTGTATCCCTGAAAAGAGAAATCGAGCTAGCATCCATTTTCGATTTATAGCGAGCTATTTGTAACTTACAAATTCGTAACTTATCTTTATACTCTCGCTGCTTATTCTTGTTCCACTCTGCTAATGACTGAGTACATCAAAACATTAGAGTTTCTAAATCCCCAATCCCTTCTTGATTCCACACTTCCTTAACCACAGCTTCAATATCACCCTCCCGAAGCCAGACATTCTCAAAACGAAAGGGTCGAGCTACATATTGAATGACAGTCACACCCACATCAATGAAAATAGCAGAATGATCACTATTCACAGCATCCAAATTGTACACCAAGCGTCCATGAAGAGCTGTCTCCAAGTGTTCGAACTCAAGGCCCAATCGAGCCTTTCACAAACCCAGCCATCTGTACCCCTACCCCTTCCCAAGTGAACCGATTACCCTTGTAACCAAGATCATACAGTTCATAATTATGAAGGGCATCACAAAACCCATTAACCATCCAAACCGGCTGAGAATGACGACCTTTCTTCTCATCAAAACTTAAAATATCATTAAAATCCCCAGCAATTAACCATGGTAATGGAGATTTATCTTTGATAGAGTACATAAGATCCCAAGAAGCTCTCCGATGAGCTCGCTCAGGAAAGCCGTAGTATCTAGTAAAGCAAAATTCTGGAACCCCTATAATATTCACTTTTACATCAACATAATTAGGGCCATAGCTAATTAAAGAAACAGTAGATCGCTCCCTCCATAACAACGCTACCCCTCCACCATAGCCCCTTGGGCTAACAACAAAAATTCCCTCAAAACCTAATACTTTCTGGACCCTTTCTACTACATACCAGCCAACTAAGGTCTCCATAAGAAATACTAACTTGGGCCTCTTCGAGGACACAATGTCCTTAAGTTCCTGAATCGTTCGTGGGTTCCCAAGCCCACGACAATTCCAACAGAGGGTACTCATTGGACCAGGTGGGCCTGGCAACTAGAGCTCGCCTCTATCTCGCTTTTTAAATTACCATCAATCACAGCCAGAATCCCATCTGAATTAACTTCCTTTTCTTGTCAACGTCTTTTATTATCACATACAAGGAGTAAATCATTCCCTCATCCAAATTTTCGGTCAACTTTAAGGTTTCCTTTTCCATTAAGGAAAGCGTATCAAGATCAGTATCCTTCCTGATACCACCCTGCACCATACTAGGTTCCATAAAATCAAGAATTATATTTGGGGCAACCTCCTTAGTACTGGTTGGATCGATCTCCATCAGATTTCTTACCTTATCCATCTCTGCCACCTTTGTTTCCAATGAGACATCTGATTTTAACCACCGTTCACCAATCTGAGCGACTTTCCGACCATCTGCTCGCAGCCAAGGACCATACGCAAAATGTTCCTTAGTAATATCAGGAAAATCGAACACTTTAGCACAAAATCTATCAGAGTGACCCAATAATCCGCAAAAGAAACAAAAGGTTGATAATCTTTCATACTTAAAAGAGATCCATTCCCATTCTCCATGGGGCTTTTTAACTTGCATTCTGCGCTTTAAAGGCCACCGAATATCCATTCGAACTCTTATCTCATATGGTCCTTCCACAACCCTCAAAAATTTTTTGGATCGGCTTCCACAAAAGTACCGATATAATTGCCAATATCTCGAGCCACACTAACAAACATAAATCCTATGGGCAGCTCATGTACCTGCACCCAGAATTATACAATTTAAATTTATAAATTTTTAATAAATTTATGCTAATATGTTATTTATAAATTTTAATATATCTAAGTTTTCAACTATTTAAAATATTCTTTATAAGTTATTTTGATATTCGAAATTGTACGTTTCCTGTGTTTCAAATTTTTCTTTTAGTGAATTAGGTTCCAAATAGTGTTAAATAGATTATGATATATTAAACAAAAAAATCATAAGTAGAAAGTTTATATTTTTAGAACCAAATATCAATTAGTTGTAAAATATAATCTATCTAGATATTAAAAAATATTTTTGACATTAAATTAAGATGAAAACTCCTCAAATTTGGAAGGAATAAAAAAAGATCGTAAACAAAACAAAAAAAAAATATTTAAACAATAGATTGTGTAACCTACTATAACAAGTTTATTAACCATGTGTAAGAAGATTAATAATTTTGCATGGGTACAGAATGTACCTACTGGTATACCATAATAAAACCCTTGCATCTGGTTCAATTGGTCTCGAGTCATTTCCGATATTGACCAAAAAAAATATTGATACTATACTAAGTGAGCCTTATCCACAAACATATCTGAGCCTATCAGGTTATGGGCTAAAATCTCAATGGGCCTGTAAACAGATTAGCACAAAACATGTACCCATCACCCAGCAGCAGAATCAGCCCAATAATGAAGGGGCTAGAAGATAATTTTACTTAATTGTGAGGCAAACTTAAAGCCTTTTTTTTTTCTCTTTTTATCATTTGGGAGCCAGAGCTAGGGCGGCAAAAATCCGGTTTTTGAAACCAGAATCGGAACTGTCTGTTTGAAATCAACTAGAACTGAAACTGAAATCAGGATATTGCAGTTCCATTCAATTCTAAATTGTTTAAAACTGTGCACAGACAATTCTAAGAGCGGAGGTTTTGACGATCCATTAGAATTGACGGTTTCAATTGATTTCAACACAATTTTTTAAAAATTTTAAAATTTTTTATCAAATTTCAAAATTAACCCTTCTAACAAATATAAAAGCTAGTTTTAAGGGTATTAGATTTGTTGGATTTACTATAAATACCCCATTATTTTCATTCTCCTCACGCCTGGTTATTTCCCTCTACTATCCAACCTCTCTAAACTCTCTGATTTATAATTGAAAGTTATCAAATAATTTCTCTAATTTCTAATTAAGTCCCAACTTTTTAAAAATATTTTGCTAAAGTTTTTATTAAAAATAATTTCATAAATATTTAAATTATAAATTTTGAAAAAAAACATTCTCTAATTTTTTTTATTTTAAAATTATGGGAACCGCTATGAAAATCAATCAGAGAACTGTTCGGAACCGTCGGTTTTAAAATTATTAAAGAACCAAAATTAAAACTGTAAATTGGCTGCTAAACCAAAATCAAAACCGTCAATTTCCAATTCGATTTCAATTTTATATTTTTTTTTAATCAAAACCGTCGGTTTTAAAACTAAAACCAGCAGTTCCTAAACCATGGCCACCCCTAACCACAACCCCTTACCTATGCTTTGTGTCCATCCCTTCTAAGTACTTACAATGGCTCCAAATGGAGCTTGGTTACTGAGGATTGTTAGGTTAAAGGAAATTTCTTGCCTACATTCCGTATATGGGTAGTTTTATATACTCAATCAATTAAAAAAAATTTTAAAAATTCATTATCTTTTTTTTTCAGTATATGATCAGAAATACCTTCATTTAAACAGAGTCATCATTTGTAATTAGTTTAGCATAATAGTTCATATTTTCGCATTAGTGACCTATTCCTATGTTATTTCAGATAGTCTTATTGCTATTCTTACTTTTTTTTTTATCATCTAGGTTTCTATGTATACATAATATATTAATTAATTCCCTAAAAAAATATTAATTTAAAAAAATGCCACAAGAAAATTTTTAAATCTACTCCTTTTCTTTTCAAAAAGAAAAAAAAAAAGAATTTAGAACATGGAAATGTGTTGTAGAATGCTTTCTTGGTTGAGGATAGCAAAAGAAGTTTAGTTTGCAGTAGATAGGTGGAGTTGTTGAAAACGTGCAAGCCAATACGAATCTCATCGTGCAAAATTGGCCAAACCATTTGTATTTGTTGTCTTTCTCTATTTTCATAATCAAACCAATCACAACATAATATTTATATTTAATATTTTCTTCCATTTTATTACAAAATATATTTTATTATATCATCTAGTTAAAATGAATTAATTACCTCTTTGAACAAAGCTCTCTCTCTCTCTAAAACAGGCAATTCAAAAAAAAAAGAAAAAAGAAATCAACCCTTAACTGAAAAATAATAATACTTGATAAAAAAAATATGAAATTTAAAGGCAATTACAAAAATACACACTTGAGACAGATTAAAGCTCTTTTAGGTTGGGAAAAGAAAAAGAGATGATGAATGGTAGATGGGAAAATGATGTACATGCAAGACAACAAAACTGAGGTGGCAGCTGCCCCTTTATTTCATTTTTATCTTGGCCGTTCATATATTATATATTATAGTAATCCGAGATGCTTATTTTATAAAACTTGAGTATATATTAATTTGCATTTGAAGACGACGAAAAATAATTTTTTTTTAAAGAAAATGTCTGCTTAATTATAATTAAGGTAAAAAGAACAGTACATCATGAATAAAAGCTGAAGGGTTAATATTCTACTCCATAGAATTAGACGTAGAACCAAAACTTCGTGCTAAAATAGAGTTTCAGCTCCTCTATAGATATGTATGTAATCAAACTTAGGGATAAAATAGAAATTCCGATATATGGAACAAAATGAAATGAATCGCGCCGAAAATAACTGAAATTTTCTATATTTTTAGTAAATAAATTTTTATTCAAAAAAATAAATTGCTATATTTATCAATTGTAATTAAATAAAAGTCGATAATACAAATTTGAGTAATAATTTACCGAATTTGGAAGAACTATTCAGTTTCTCTAAAATCAGCTTTTTGTATAATTTACCAGGTGAATTTGCACCAAAAAATAGAAAGCCAATTTAAAAATGTTAATATAAATTAAAAAATAATGAAATAGTTGATTTAGATAAAATACAATTATAAATATTTTTTAAACCAAATAATTTTCTCATTCTATAATTCTTTAAGTCAAATATATTGTTAAATTATATTTTATATTTAATTAATATTTTTATTTTATAATTTTCAAAAAGAATTTTTAAACAATTACATTACAAGTGACTGTCTATCAAGAGTTGTATTGTTAGTATAACATAAATATTTGTCCAAGAAATAAGAAAATCTTTTCTTCTTTATATATATATAGTGTTATAATATTTGAAGCCATAAAGCCAATTAATTTGGATTTACAACGGATAAATCTATAAAGGGGTGAAGAATTTTCTCCAGAAAACTGAAAGGGATTTGAGATAAAAAATATTTTAAAAATTAATGAAACTATTCATTTATTAATTAAGAATTTTATATTCAACAGGATTAGTACAATTAGTAGAAATAAGAAACTAGGGTTTGACTCTCCCGGAAAACATCAAAAGAAAATATTTTTAGGTGCACCAAATCAATCCAAGAGAATTGACCAGTGAACTTGATCTGGCCAAGAGAAGAGACTGAATACCTCCAAATGGCAATTTATTGCATCCCCAAAAAATGATTGGGATTGTCCCGATTGGATTTAATGTTTTCAGGGTTTGATTTGCCTCTAAACGGCATCTCAACGCTCTGTCGTTATGACCCATTGGGACTTCCATGTCCGGACCATTCTAATCCTAGATTAGATTACAAATGCTTATGGTAAATACTCCCTCCTTCTCTTTACTTAGAAAATGTATAGAAATTCATGTGGCTGTTAAATTGAATATTTTCTCATTTTTTACTTAATATATTCCTAATTTACATTGATTGCTCTATTAATTGTGATGGAGCCAACTTACAAAGAGAGAGCCCAAGAGCACATTTATTCAGCAATTAATATTGAAATGGAGAAAATATTTAAGGAAATACTATTGTTTAGAGAATTCAAAATTTTCCAAATTTGAGTTTTACAATTTTGAAATTTTGATTTTTTTTTCCTTATTTATATATAGTATTGAGCGATTTATAATATGATTACATATAAATTTCAACCAAACCTATAATATGTAATTGCATTCATAGAGTCTTCGAAAATAAGAGTAATAATTTTTTATACATTATGAATTCATCATTTTTATTTGATCTTAATGACATTTCAGCAAATTTGGATATATATAATAAAGGTATGTCGCTACTTTCTAATTGTTAGACTTCAACTACTTATCTGAAACTCAAAAGGAGTTTTCGAAAACATAATATCGGTAGACATATATAATAAATGAGCACATATTTGTAAATAGAGCGCATTTAAACTACTTATACTCCTACAAGTGAAGAAGATTTGTAACCAATATATTTTTTTAATATGAGCACTCTATTTTTAATATGAGCACGTTAGTTAACTCTTTCATAGTTTACAATTTTGTGATAAAATTGCCGTTTACTTTTGTTTTGGAAACACAAATGCATTAAATACCCAATCTTATTTTGTCTGTCACTCTCTCTTGCTACCGGTGCCCAACTAACACAAAGGCTCAAATCAAATAAGGACATTTTAGACTTTGAATAAATTTTTTCCAAAATTTCCATTTGAAGTAAAGTTCTATACTGAAAAATAACGCTTTAAATAGAAATTTTTTCTAAATAAAAAAATAGAGGAAATATATAACTATTTAAGAGATCTGAGATGGACGATTTCCTAATTCCCTTTTTATCTGTCTGGTTTCTTTTTTTCTTTCAGGAAGTGAATAATTTAATTAATTCCTATTTTGACCCTCTTTAATGCTATGAATATTAATAAATGTAGTGCTTCAATGCTCCATAATTAATAACCCATCAAATAAATTAATGTATACGAACAACTCTAAAAATGGTCTTCTTTTATTGTTCTAATTATTGTGTTCGAAAAATTAATTTTCATTAGTTCACAAACCATTAATATAAGGGCATATTAGGAAGTTTCATTACCTAATTATATTAATTACTCCCTCCGTTCTGCGATTCGAGGAATAGAATCTCTATCGCAGGCCAGCCTTTTAAAATTTGTCAATTATGTATATATTAATTTTAATTTTTAAAAAATTTAAGAAAAATATATATGTAGCTACCTATCTAACAACTACTAATAAAACAAACTGTAACTATAACCATTGCCACATGACTATAACTGAGCGTTAACCATCTGAATTTTATTAGTTAAGATTTTTCGTCTCTCTATAAATATATTTAGTGAAAATTGAATTTAAAAAATCTTTCTATATGTCCAATTTTCATTGCAAATTAAGTACCAACCTGAGCTTCTAATTTTCTAATACGATGACAATGATAGAAACATTTTATAAACGAAAATAATAACTACAAACAAAGTGCCTTCAAAACCGGGGGCTCATTTTTCATTTTTGCGTCGTGTTAGGCACGTGACGAACAATTGTTTTTTATTATTACTGTGTTTTCATAATATTTATTATATTTAAAATTTGACGTTATTAAAAAATATAATTAAATTTATTTAAATTATAATAAATTATTAAATAAATAAATAATATTATTTTTAATTTAATATTAATTTTTTAAAAAATTTATTAAATTATAATTATTAATTATATATAAAAAATAAATAATAAAAATAATCTTTATTATTAAATAAAATTACAAATTTAATGAATATTTTAAAATAAAGTATATTTAAATATGCAAGTATTATGAATATGTACGAGAGATAGTATTATTATTTATTTATTTGGTAATCCGACAAGAATGATTAGTTGGAGACCGGATCGGTTAGGTGATAAAAGCAACGTGACTCAACTGTCATAATGACTTTCGGGAACTAATAGCTTCGTGCTGTGATGACTCGAGGGATATGCTAACAAAACAGGAATAAAGTTTAATTTGACATCTAATCTTATTTAGCAGGATTAATTTGACTTTTTAAATTAATTTAATTTTTAAATTTGTATAAAATGATCTAATTTTATTTTTTAGACCAATTTAACTATTGAATTTATTTTTATTTTTATAAATAAATAATTAATTTAATTTAACATGATTGACTTTTCATCTCTTTTTCTCATGTACTCATATCAAACTCTTTTAATAATTATAAATATAAATTTAAAATCCACAAAAACATCATTTTTTAAAATATAATAAATTTATTAACATGCAATATAATTTTAATTTATTCAATATGAAAACAATTTCATAAGCAATAACTCAGTAGTAAAGGTCAATTTTAAAATATTCAAATTAATACATATTTATAAATTCAAAATCATCAATCAAGATAAAGAGCTTCATATATTATTTTTTTATATTTTATAATTAATTAATTTTTTAATAAATTAGTCAGCTCGATCCTAAATATAGTTTTAATAAATATTTATATAATGATTTTGATATTGTAAGCCCAATGAAAAATTAGAGGTTAAATTGAATCAAAATGTCAAATACTTTTTTAATCATTTTAATTAAGTCGTGGATTGAATTGGCCTAAAAAATGAAATTGAATTTTTTAATCATTTTATACAAATTAAAGGGTTAAATTGACCTAAAAAATTAAATTTGACTTTTTCAATTCTACTAAATAAGTTCAGGGATCAAATTAAGCTTTATTCCAATAAAATAACATTAATAACTGTGATTTAAAATTTCAGGTTTTTTTAAAACATCATTAAATGTATCAAATTTACAATAACTTTTTAAATAAATTTATTATATTATTTTTTATTTAATATTAATTTTTTAAAAGTTCATCAAATTAAAGTAATAATTATTTGTCATATATAAATGATAAATATGAAAAAAAATATTTATTACTCCTTAAAATCACAATTATGATAAATATTTAAAAAAAGAAAAGCTATTTTCTCAAATCTGACAAGCATTATGAAATGGAACTACCGATTACTTGTTACAAAATTAATTTTTTTTACGATGTGACTTGCATGTTAACTATGTTCGATATATATTTATACTCTTTTAATTTTTTTTATCTATATAATTTAAAACACAAGTTTTTGTTTAGATTAAAATAAATACAATTGTTTTATTTGTATTAAATTTTATTTTACTAGTCCTTTGTAATGCTATTTGTTATTTACTTAATTCTATTTAATTTATAATGAGGTGGTTTCAAAATAAAATTCAACTCAATCGCTAGATCTAATCTTTCAGTCCCTAATTTATAAATGTAATTTTTTAAAATCTTAATAAGTGCAAAAAAAAAATAAGTTATCACTCAATTTCTCACCTCATGCTCTAAATTACAAATCAATATTTATATACAACTATAATGAAAAATAATACTAATAAATATTTTTTACTACTTGATAAAGAAAAGAAATAAACAGATAATCTAAATTGATAATGATTAATTACTTTACCTATAATGACAGTATTACTTACCTAGTTCATTAGAGAAAGATATATGCACAAATAAATAAATTCTTAAAACCCCAAAAAGATATATAGTTCTTGTTTTTTCTAATTTTATAAATACTGTTTTTTCTTTCAAGTCAAATAGATTTACAATATAATAGAAAAAATATTAAAAAAAATTAAAAATATTTAATCATCAAGAGACCATCTATTTATTGTAAGAGAAATATAAAACTCTTACTAAATTTAAGTTATAGTAGTTATAAATTAATACAGTAACAAAAAAGAAAATAAAAAAATAAAACTCTTTTTATACTAACATATAATAAGACAAATTATATTAAAAAAAAATTATCAATTCGAATTTGAAAATCAACTCTTCTTTTAATTAAAAATGCTGTAATTTAATAAAATTTGACATTGATAAAAAAAGATCATAGCCAAATCAATAAATGAACGTTACAAAACAAGTAATGCTAAGATCTAACTTTATTTTTCTATTTTTACTAAACTGCAAATATAAAATTGAAATAAATAAATAAATAAGTTAATTAATTAATAAAAAAGATTATATAAAATAAACATTCTATCCTCCCCAAATGAATCTTCAATTTCCCCTGCAACCATTTGAAAAAGGGAGAATATATTCTTTTTCTTTTTTATTATCCATATGTAGTCATTTATAAATAATTTTTAGAAATTATATTCAATCAAATAATAAAATATAATTTTTTTAATCGCAGGTATCTCGAGCTTATTAGGCTACAACTAAATATTTGCTCCATTCATGATAATTGAACACTTGACCTCATTTAAGAAAAAATAGTATCGAACTCCAAATACTTATTGATATAAAATGTAATTTTAAAAGTGGCTATGAATAAGGCTATTTTAGAAAATTCAAAATTTCAATAGGAGTGACATAACAAATCCCATTATTCTCCCTCAATTCTCACATTTATGTATAGTATAAATTTTGATAATTCAAACCTATTATTTTATAAATAGCTCCTTTCTTAAAAATATTTTTTTACAAAATATTACAAAATAGTTGTCACGATCCAAAATCGAGGGCCGGACCGGCACTAGAACTTAGGTAAGCTTAAGGTCTCCGAGGCTCGTAGTAAGCCTAACTATCAAATTCCATTCCTATTATCATTTGACTATCGGAATAGTAAGCCCATAGTATGACATTATTCATTCAATAATCAGACTTAACAGTTCTGACCCAGCTTTAGTATTAAATACTATTCGCAGCTCGGGCCCATATCCATATAATAAAAATATATTCTCGTACAAATATTTATTTGTCATAATATGATCAAACTATTCCTATCATACAGTCTCCAAATAGTTATAAAACACTCTACAATTTATTTATAATCACATGATAATTTTTTTATAAGCCAGTATTTATTTAAACATCCTAACTGCGGAGTTAAATAAAATGTGCGGAGTATTCCAAATATTAATAGAGAGTTTATACTAACATGATCAATCTCTACAGAGAAGGAAGCAGAGTTTTATAGATCAACGGTACTTTTATTTCCTGAAAAATATTTATGGAAGGGGGGTGAGTTTAGTGAAACTCAGTAAATAATAATAAATAATGCAAACCCACACATTCAAGCAGTATGCTTTCATAATATAATAAATGTCATACTTCACAAGCACGTGTCATACAACAACATCTTCAAACAAGTTACATTCAAATATTCACAGCATGTGAAAATTAGTCAGTGAAATCACAAATCCACCTATTGACCCCAGGCCAATTCCATAATAATAATATATATATTAGGGAGCCGATCCCCCATACTAGACCCACTGACCCATAGTGACACACGTCGTCCCAATTTTCACCTAAATATAAAAGCACATTATTTCATATCACAATTATTCACAAATATATTCAACACAATAAATGCAATATATGAATGTAATCAAGGGCGGAAATTATAAATTTAGAGAATTGAGATATTATATATTAAATACTGAGATTATGAAACTGAGATATTATATTCGGAAAATGAGGAATATTAGTATAGTAATAAGAAATGATTCACAATTATTTAAATAATATGAAGAATATATGATATGCATATGAAGTGCATGTATGCAGGATGGTGTGCACCATTTATTATTACTCACAGTGACTGCAGAATAATACTCAGGTCTGTCCTGGGTTCTGATTCGGAGGAACAGTAGAGGAACTTGTTCGATCTAAGAAACACATATAATAAGAAAATATAATTAGTTACTGACTTCCTTAAGAATATTATTCTAATAATCCTTATTTTATTTTTTTGGCTAAACTTCTAATAATTCACTAACCTTACTATTTACCAG